>CM046837.1:6559071-6800792 GCA_025618425.1 Heliocidaris tuberculata
TCTCCGTTGAAGCAGAAACGATTTGAGGGGAAGTTGGGATTATATCATTATCTGCACAGATCAAAGGGGATTGATTCCTCCCTTATTTCAGCGCAAGATTAACCGAAAGAAGGCAAAAATGGGGGAAAATGTCATATCTCAAGAAAAGCAAGGAACAGGTACCTTCATGAGTTCACATTCACCCAATATGTTTGTGTGAACCTACATGTAGGCCATGTGGAAAAAATGAAGTCA
The DNA here is from genome assembly GCA_025618425.1 of Heliocidaris tuberculata. NCBI lineage: Eukaryota > Metazoa > Echinodermata > Echinoidea > Camarodonta > Echinometridae > Heliocidaris > Heliocidaris tuberculata. Next base: position 6,559,306 of record CM046837.1, read on the forward strand.
CTATAAAGTAACTGTACTCTAGGCTCCAGTGCCTCTAGTGCAGTTTTTCCTTACTTATTGCCTAGACACTTACATATATTCACTGCACTTAAAGTATTACAACTTTGATATAATAAAAAGAATGTTAAAATTCTAGAACAAGTGTTTCTTTAATACCCCCCCCCCCCTTTTAAATGACCTGTTAAAATGCTACACCTGTTACATACATAACACTGTTTACTAGCATTACATGTATTTTTTTCGTCAGACACATTTACAAGCTAAAATAGTGTACATAAAAATACATGCAGGCCTATTACATGTATGTACATTAGTTTGGGGAAAATTTGGTTTGTTGGGAGTATCTTTTCCAAAAAGGCATGCATTTGGAATATATGTTTGGCTTATGATTGCTTGCTTGGAAAGCAGTGAAACAAAATTAAGAGGGTAAAGCATGCTGTGGAAAGATCCCAGAGAGCTCTGTGGATAAATGTATTTGCTGGGCAGAAGTCTAAGGGTGCGTTTATACTTACTTTGCGAAGGTACATTAGAGAATGAGCTTTTTGAAACGGTCATCTAAAACGCTCATCCAAATATACGGTTTCACGGGTTTATACTTTTTTTTCTCCAGGTGAGTTCGGGCTCTGCAGCTGGTTTCGCAAACCTCACTGCTCATACTACTAGTTTATTTTGAGTGACGCAACTGTGTTTTGAACTACATGTAAACGCGTAAAAAAAGGCTCATTCTGTCTTGAAATATGGGAGCATAAACGCACACTTACTTTGATAAACAATTAGCAAAATCCCAGTGAGGTCATGTGAGCAAACTAGTACTTTTTTTACACTTTGGTTAGCTAGATGTCCTCAAGACAAGTGTTCTCATAAAAGTCACATCAAGGATGTTTTCCAACAGACCCAGAATTGCATCACAATTGTACTGGATAGAGGGCAGATATGAATTTTAGATGATTGTTTGGAACAGGTGACAGCGTAAGTGTCTGAACAATTCAAAAGTGAAGGACGACAATCCTCCTTTTTCTGTAGTGTACACAATGAACAACTTCTCATATTTCAAAAGGTCATATTTACACCCCTGCAGCCAAGAGTGTGGAGTTTAAAAAATGAAAGTGAGGGGGATTTTTTCTGCCAATCTTAAGCCACATATGCTCTTGCATTTGAATTTGACTTAATACCATCTTTGCATCAATATTTGCACTTCTTATCAAAACAAAATGACAGGGGACTGAAGTGCTTGACTGATTCTAGCTCCTTTTGCTTTTGCTCTGGAATTGCTGTGATAAATTCCCATGTCATATTGTCCTTCGAAGTGATTGCTGACTTGAGTGTATGTTGATGTGATTGATGAAGGTGAAGGAAGGAAAGTGCAATGCTTGTGTGCAGTGAGAACAAGGCTTTTGCAAGAAAAAAAAAGTTTGAATTCCGAGGGAAGCTAAATCAAGATGCTGTGAATGTAATCAGAAAAAAGAAGTTTTTATTGAACTGATCAGTGATAAATAAATAAAATGTAAACCAGAAAGTTATAAATCATTTTGACATTTATTTTGATCACATTTCCGTGTGAATTATTCTAAACTTGTAAAACATGGCGCTTTGTATCATTACAATATTGTACAGTAAAGTATAAAGAAAATGGTGAATTAAAACTGTGACAATGCTGTATTTTGTTTGGTATCACTTTTCTTCTGAATGTATTTTAAAATGATATTTGGGACTGGAACAGAAATCAGATATTTTCACCTAAAATTACTCACTAATACACGTATGTCTTTTGATCACACAAAGATGCCTTTCCTGTTACACCTATTTTTGTTTGATACTCTCTAATCACTTACATGTATTTAGGAGTGAATTTCAAGTGCTCTCTCTCTCTCTCTCTAAAAAACAACAACAAAAGAGTGAATTTTCTCTCTATTTTCACTGTATTTTCACTCCCACAGGTAGTCACATCAGTGATTAATCAATGTTTTTTTTGAGAGTACCAGTTTTACAAAGCTTCATGTTATTTATTGTATTTTTTTTCTTTTTTTCTTTTTTTTTTAAACAGAAATCAACCGAGTAAGGAGATCTCTATACAGTATAACATCCACAAGCCAACCCCTTATGTTACCAGAGGCCAAGGGATCCATCTTACAGATGTCAGAAAAACTCTACGTACCTGTTAAAGCATACCCAGATGTAAGTTTGAAAATTAACCCCTTCGTTTCCCAAGGCGGAAGTGGTACTCCGACATGCTCCAGGGACAATTGTTCCAGGATTTTGTTTTGTCAGAGTTATATGGTTAGGGCAGGGTTAGGGTTAGGTGTAGTGTTTGGTCCAGGGTTGAAGTCTAGCATTCAGTTTGTGTACAAAAGTGACACTGAGCAGTTGTGTTGCAGGGGCATGTGTCGTCCAACCTCAGAAGTTTGTATCTGATAGTCCATTGAACATAACACTTGTGATATCAAGAGGGTTAAATATGTAAACAGATTATAGATGAGACTGTAGGAGGGAAAAGGGGATTTCTTTTTCTTTTTAAAAGTAATTGAATAAATAATCCACCAAATCCAGCATTCAAAAGCTTTTTCGGAAAATGACACATTTGATTTGGAAATGGCCAAATTTGTGCAATTATGTAAAGTGATAAAGGAGAGTTGAGCTAACTGGAGGAGATACATTGAATGTAACTGCATTGATTTGAGGAAACCCATTACTGTGTTAAGTTTAGCAAGGCATTCACTTTCTACACTTAGCTTCACGAGGAGACAAGGGTATCCCGCAAAGCATCTAGAGATCTCGAAACGACGTCGCGACCGGCACTTCATCACCGACTCTAATGATGCATGGCCTTGTAGGGGAGCTTAGAGCATCAGTGCGCGACAGGGAGGATAACTTGAGCGTGAATGCTGCGACTACTCGTCCGCCAAGCGAGTAGATTTGTTAAAAGATTCGAGCTTTGGAAAATTGGGGCAAAACTGAGTGAAGATGCGTGAGGTCATTTCAGTATAGATGTGAGCATGAGGAAGACATTTGATTGGATTTTCATGGAAATTAAGCTGCTTAATGGAACTGGACAGCTTTCTAGTCCAAATTCTTTAATAAATATGATAGTATCAAGCATATTTGTTGACACATATCTCTTAATGTAGATTCAAAGTACTTCAAAAAAAAATTTTCCATTTGTGCATGCATGGTGAATGTGTGTCTTTGTTTGATCAGCTACGACAAGATACCATTTCCAGTTCATCCATTTTACTTACATGTACATGTAGATGGACTGATATTCGTGATGCAATCAAGTTTTGAAAACATATATTCGATCAAGATTTCTATCCAATTTAGGTTAGTTCTGATATTCACAGTTGTGCGAGGCCCCAATATTTTCCTGTTACAAATTGTAAATGCAGGGACCTACACAGAAAGATCGCTTTTACAAAGAATATTTGCCCAGTGACCTGGTAATATAATTAATAAGTTCAACTGTATTCAAACCTGATCAAAATATGCAGCCTTGGCAGGGAAATATGCATTGTGTCTGGGAGGCTGATGATTAGAAAATCAGCATGTAGCTACCGCTCTGAAACAGACCTTGGCACCACTCAACGTGGGAGACCCTTTGAAAATTTAAATAAGTGTTAACTTCTTGGCGTGAATGCTGACTTGTAAATTGTAATGAGGAAAGCAGTTTGCAATAAGTTACACCCCCCCCAAAAAAAAAACTTCGCTTACCACAGAGCACCGACCTCACCCGTATTTGAGTTGGCCTCAAAGTCAAATTGATGTGCGCATTGATTGGTTTTAAAGATATTGCTGGGTGAGTGCTTTGGGATTTGGTAATTGGATTGTGAAATACATTTGGGCAAATATAGTGCATTTAGAGTAAGTCAAGTGCCACAAAATAGCAAAGAAATTCGTCTTTCTCGCGCTTTCAAGAGATTGTGGTGTTGATTTTACTTGGTAATAAGGACATGTATTCCCCATATAGTGCATAGTGGTGGCAAGTTAATGTAATTTGGCTGGAAATATAGAAATAGAAGAATGATTGATGAACATTTTTGATCTTTATTCAAGGCTAGTAAACGATTAGCTGAACTCTTTTACTGGGAAAAACTATTCCTTTAGTCAGAATATACCAACGTGTAAAACTATCAGTATATTGTCCTGCACAGGAAGGCCTGAGATCATAACTAAAAATAGAACTGGTTGTTGTGTTCAGTACTAAATGTAATTCAAATTTCATGCCTCTCCTCTTTGACATTCTGGTGCATCAAAATAGTTTCATGAATATTTTTCAATTTTTCATTTTTCATTCTTGGCGGGTAATAGATAAATAGCAAATGTGAGATCTCAGCTTTGCAGCCTTTATAGTCGATAATGGAAAGTTAGAATTACATTGTCAGTTGAACAGAAGCTAAATTTGGTCAGATATTCTTGTGGAAACGATTATTTACTGCAATATGTAATAGGCGACTGCGGTAGTGTCAGACAAGCATTCATCATCTTCCTCAAATTGATCATTTACCACAGCTTCATAAAAAATTCATTGCGGAAAAAGACTTCCCTTTCATTATTTAGGGCAAGAGATACGGTGGCCAGCGCAGGAATCAATTTCCTAAGCTCTCTGGATCAGAAAAAAAAAGAGAACATGAAAGGAAAGGGCCTTGTCTACAGATGCATCTCTTTTAATTGCTTCCATTCATCAACTTTTCATTTTAAATACCGATGCTCCGTTGTCTCAAAGTCGTTTCATGCAAGAAGTGTTTAAGCTTTTGTAAATTGGGTCTTTTGAATCGATGAATAATAAATTTGCGATGGAGTGGAGGTGGTACTTGATAAGCCTTTGATATCAAGTGTACATCTTTTTCCTGTTTGTCTGGATAATTTCAATGGATACTTTAAATTTCAGGGTGAGATCAAATCCACATGTTTATCTACATACATTACTAGGAATAGTGATAATCAGGACATACAGTATGAAAATAGTCTGAAATATGATAATATAATATGAATAATTATAAAGTGTGATCTATAAAATGATAAAAAAAAAAATAAATAGAAGAATATTAAAAAAGTTATGTATGTGAAGCCCTGTAATCAGTATGATGAAAAATTGTTACATGGTTAGACTCTGAAAAAAAGCTAGTGTGAAGCTGTCTAATCATTGCAATGGACGTAACACTCTTGCAATGAATGTAGCTGATGATACATACAAGATATTCCTTTCCCTATTTGATAGGGGAATAGGGAATGAAAATGAAGTGACAAGTAATGAATGCTCTGGTTGACAACAAAAAGATGCAAATCTGGCAAAGTGTTGTGTTCAATCAATGTTTGAAGGTCCTTTGTTGATTAAGAAGCTCCTTGGTTTAATTTAACCCTGAGGCAATTCCATTGTCTTTGCTCAACCTCGTTATAAAGAAAGGAGGCCAAATAATACCCTCATACTTTTATTCTTGAATGACATGCCACTCATGGAGTCCGCCATGCAGGCGAAATAACAGGCCTTACCCTGCTTCTTAATCGTGGTGAAAGTTAGTCTTGAATTATAAACGTAACTCCACAAGTGTGAACGTGCCACACATGGAGTCGTCAGCCCATGCTTCCAGTATGCCAGCAAGGATGTTACTACTGTGACTACCGCCCATCACATATCTTCTCATCCAACGCCCACCATGCCAATGCACTATTGCACACATTGTACGCGCAATGTTAGCTAGGGGTTACGTTAGCTCCTACAATGTTTTTATTCGTTCCCACTCGGTCATACATACATGTAGAACCATTTCAATTCCTGCGTCCATGTGTTTACAAAGTAGGCCTATTGCAACTGTACATCAACATTTGGCTGGAGTAGCATTTACTGCAGTGTGGAAACAGTGTTTTCCTTGGGTAAACAAATCATATTTTTTTCTAGACTCACTGTTTTTGCGGTAATGCATTCCCTCTTACCAAAACAGTAAGGATCTTGCTTCACTGTAGAATAACATTAATGTATTTAACCCTTGATTATTCTCCTGAGAGGCCTACATGTAAATGTTCAGGTATCCTTTTGTTTTTGTTGCAAGGACTTGCCAAGTTGTCCCTCTACTAACTACATTTATTTCATCCCATCATTTCAGGCTCAGGGTTACATCATTGTTTTCATTGTTGTTTGAGAGTTTTGTCGCCATTGTGCCAAGTATAGACAGCAGGCTTTCCAGATTTATGCAGTGTCGCTGATTTTAAATCCAAACAAAAATTGAAGTTAAAATTACAATCTTGTTAAAGGGGGAGGTGCGAATTTGGCAAATAAATTTAAGTTTTTATTGGAAATAGAAATCTTTGCTTTGTGGTTGCTCTTTTCTTAACTTTGCTATTGTTGATCCCCCCCCCCCCCCCCCCCCGGAGCTATAGGCGTACTACTGTCTGTTCAAAGGTATTTTTTAAATGTCATTCATCAAATCTTCTTTAAAAGGAAATCCAACCTTAATAGCAAGTTGCTTTGAAAGAAAGAGGAAAAATCAGAGAAGCAGATCGGACAAGCAATAAGAAAGTTATGAATTTTTGAAAGTTGTAATCACTATGCTTATGGGAATTTCAAATTGGACGAATATGTAATGTCACTGTGATGTAGCGGTGGACAACTCCCCCATTCGCTCTAACACACAAAATGACTAAAATGTCACTTTTTTTTCAAAATGCATTACTCAGTAGGATCTTTTCGTTCATGAAGACCTATAACAATATGCTATCTCCAATATATTTTGAGTAAAGTCCCGAGGGTAAAAGCGCCTTGAAGAAAACCGCAAATTAATGATATTTTTGTGTACGACAAATGGGAGAGTTGTCCACAAAAATGTCCCAATTGACTCACCAAATTGCCAATTTGAGATTCGCATAGATGTAGTGATCTCATTTTTCAAACATCCATAACTTTTTTAGTCCTTGTCCGATTTCTTTCAAATTTTCACCATCCTGTTTTTCTTATTTTTCTGCTTTCATAAAAATCATCTTATTACCAAGGTTGGATTGCCCTTTAACTTCTTGGTGAAATGTACGTGCAATAGGAAACTGTCAATGACCTCACCTTTGACCCCGTTCCTTTCCTCCCCTCCCCTTTCATTACCCTCTCTTTTCTTTGCCCCTCACTTTTCCTGTGCCCTCCCTTCTTCCTGTCCCCTCCCTTCCTCCCACCCCCTCTCTTCTCCCTGCCCCCCTCCCTTCTCCCTACCCCTCCCTTCTCCCTTCTCCCCCCCTCCCTACCTGAACCCCTCTTCCATGTGGCTCCTTTTCCTCCACGTTGAGAGATGATGATGAAATGGAGGAGTCGGTGTGGAGAGTCTTGACATGGTCTGCTGCACCGTGCATACAAATGCAGAGCAGACATGGATACAAGTCCACTGTACGCACACTCCATCCCACGTTAACCTCTATTTTGATATTCAACTCCTGCCTTTCCAAGGAGTGCTGTTTGGAACATCAACAGCCTGCCACGAAAGCTGATCCTGCCAACTATTTATTAGCTTTAACTTTCCCCCTTGTAGCAGCGGACTGATGAGACTCGGCCCTTTGGGATTAACCCTGTGTGTCCTAGAAATAAAAAAATGTAACATTATTCAGGCTTTTTGGAAGCAGTCCATTCTGTAAATACCACAATAAAGATAAAGTTGAGTTCTGGTCATGAGATTGAATTGTGAAAGAAACTGTCAGTCAAAGCAATTGGGAAAGGTTGATTATATAAGAATTGGTGTATGCTGTAAGGTTTTAGAATCACCAAAATGATAAGAAATTGACTCAATCTTGTGGAGAGTCACATGCCCTGCACACAGAAATGTGTATATGGGACTACACACAAATGTTCGGCCTGAACATTTCAGCAGTTTCTTGACATATTTTGAATGTGAAGGGATTTGAAGAGCAGTCCTTTTCAGGGGATATTTCTACTATACATGTATGATAATCTTCCAAACTAACGTAATAAGAATGAGAAAGCTCACAAATTATTTTTGACCTTTCCCAGAACTCAACCTTCCCTTTTATGCATGTATTCAGGGCTCAAGAGATGGAAAAAGAAAACAACAATTTTAGAGGCATTTCTGCTATATATCTAAGTTTAGATGTAGGCCGACTTGATGAATAGATTTTTACTCGTAAAAATTTTACGGATGAAATACCTTTCTTAAAAATGTGGTCAATCACCTGAACACACCTCCATCCTCTCTAGTTTGTCAGTCAAGCATTCTGGATACTTGGCCTTATCTGTAAATATTTTGATGATAAGAAAATGAAATTGAATAAAATTGAAGAAATATTCAGTTCACTGCAGCTCATGTTAGTTCCATTCAATTAATAGGCCTAGGCTTATGTTATTCAAAATATTTGTGGTTAGCATGCACTGGAATTCACTGGGTTAAAGCTCTTTTAGCTTTTCTGCTTCATCTGGAAAGTAAATTATTGGAAAAGAAAGCAGATTTCATGATTTTGGGAGTAATGGGAATATCTGTGAAGACACTTCACATTAGCCCATATTTATTGACTAATAAAATTTGTTTAATTTCTATGTTCTAAAGATCACATGATTATGCACTTGTTATGTCAAGAGATGGCACACTTATGTTGATTTCCTTAATTTGTAGAATTCCCTAGCAATTCTTTTTGAAGTGTTTGCCATTTACCTGTGCATAATTGTAATAGATATATTGTATCTGTTTGGTATAATTTGTAAGGGTTTTTGAGCAATTAAGCCCTAACAGCTAATCCAGCTCAAGTGATAGCATACATGTGTTTAATGAAGGTCCAATTATGCCTGAATTTGCACTTTCCTATTCTTCCAGCTTCCTGGTTTAAAGTAAACGACTTTTTTCCAATCCATTTTCTAAATGGAGCGTGAGATATCAATGTTGGTCTATCGTGACGATGCGCTTTCCGTGCTAGGCGAGTGATGGGCAGAAAGAGAATGAAAGATTAAGAATGAGAGGCAGAGAAAGGAAGATTGAAAATGGGGATGAGTGAAAGTGAGATATAGAGAGGAGGAGGATGATCATGATGGGTACAAAGAGGGTGGGGTGCAGAAAGGGGAAGGGGCACTACAAAGAAGGGGAGGAGGAAAAGTGAGGGAGGTGGAACGTGAGCAAGATGGAAAGGTAGAGCTGAGAGGGGAAAGGGGAGATTTAGACCCCCTTCTCATTACTGAGCTAGCGCACGCTAGATCGTGCCATCTCTGAGGAGAGAACGCGGCGACGTCGTTTCGGCGATCCCAAACTGGACCACCTTTAGGGGTGGTCCACCTCAAAGAAGAGGTTTTGTGAGAAAGAGATAATAGTAAAAAAGGCTGCATTAGGGTGGGTTAGATGAGAGAGAGAGAGGGAGAGGGAGAGGAAAGATTGATTGATTAAACATGAATAAAAATGCAGATACAAGGTGTGATTGAGAAATGAAAATGACCATGTAATAGAGTACAGAATAGAAAGAGGGAAAGAAAAAAGCAGAAAAGGAAAAGCAGATGGAAACTTAAAGTGAAAGTGAGAATTAAATTTAAAAATTAATAACTTTTTTTATTTTTTATAAGATCTTACTCAAACTTTCACTGATCTGTTTCCCTATTTTTTCTGCTTTTTATATTTCTATAACCAAATTATTGTAAGGGTGGACTTTCCCTTTAAAGCAAGGAAGAGGATAGAGAGAAAGAGAGAAAATGAGTGAGAGAGTCCTAACTGAGCACCGAGTTTTCAGGAAATGTGGTCCTCAGGCGGGGAAATGAGTACAGGAAGGATAGAAGAGCTGTACTTTCCATTAGATCTATGATGAACTGCTCTAAATACCATTCCAGTATGAGACAAATTAAGAAATATAACTACGGTCATGCTGTGAATTCATGATTTCAGAAGGTAAAGGAAACGTCATCATATGAAACGGTTAATTTTAATTCACAAAACATGAATGCAATAGTCTGAGAATATATCATAATGCAGAAGACATAAAAAATCAATATAGTGCTAATGTAATTAGAGTAAAATGAAATATGTCTCTCTAGGCCTCAAATCTTTTCTTGCCTTGTAGGCCTGTATGAAAATACACTGCCAGTAGTAGACTCCCCTACCCCCCTCTCCCCCCCCCCCCCCCCTCTTCAGTTTACACTCCTAGTCTCCTATCCTATCAAGTCAGTTCAAGTCAAGTCAGTGTGCAAATGCATTGACCCACGTGCTAACTATGCCACATACTTTTTTTCTTTCTGGTATACTGGGCCTGATAATAAATGGCAATCAACTGCTTGCATATGTGTCGTTTTTCCCCCTCGGTTCATAAATGGCTTTTTAAATACCCATGACCTTGTGTGCCTATGGTGCCAGACAGAAGACTGTTAGGCATGTTCCGCGATGCGAAGAAAAACAAATTGTTGAGATTGAATCAACCATCTGATCATCGTCATCTCTTGAACAATAAGTTCACTCCTCTTAGCCTCGGTGTAATGACGCTGTGTTTATATTATGTGCTGTATATGATAGTAGCTACGTTAATGAGGGACTTGTGATTTTAAAATTTTAAGTAAGCGAAACTAAGTCAACGACAAACGACTCACTAACAACGACAGGGTTCACACAGGCCTGAAACAACAATGCTTGTTGTGAGATTACAAGTTGAGCAATCGTTGTTTAACATGAACAGAAAGGTTATTGTTAATGAGTTTTCTAAAGTTTATTCTGTCTACATGGTCCATAACTGTGATGGAGGACCCCTGCTGCTCGTGGTTTCGGCGTTAAATACAAGTTTGCTTGTGGTTCTAGAACTACAAGTGAACTTAAAGTGATTGATTAACTTTGTGAAAAATTGTAAAATCAGCTCAAATGCCAGTGAATTGTGTGCAGTCCTCTAACTACATATACATGTATAATTAAGGATATGTGAAAGTATGAGAGAAAATGGAACCTGTTTACTATCCTAAAAAAGAGAAAATTGCTAGCGCAAGTCGCTCGGCTTCTTCGCTGCGCTGCAGTCACAAAAAACAAGCACCAGTGCTTGGCGATTTCAGAGCGGGTTTCCAGCCCGTACGGTAATCTGTGATACAGTGAGTTATGCCAACCGTAAGAGTTCTTTAGGGTTCGGTGGTACTCTATCCCGACATCAATGTTCAATCGTAAATATCTTAATCTATAAACGACCGATCAGCTTATAAAACTCAGGCGATTCCTGTCTGAGCTAAAGGTTTACAATTATGATTACAGCATTAGCTGGAACAGTGATTTTTTTTTTTCATCCTGGGCAAAGTTAATCAATGCCTTTAAGAGATTTGAAAACTACTTGTATGTTCATACGGTATGACACTACAAGATAACTAGAATATAACTTTTGAAACTACAAGTGAAACTTAAGTTTAGCTCCCTTCGTGTGAACCTGACTAGTACCTATCTGTATTTCTAGCATGGTAGCATTTTGCAAGAGGATGTGTTTATTTCTACCAGGGAGAGGGGAGTTTTCCTGTTTCTACTTCAGTTGTGTTATAATACAATTGAAGTAGAAATGAATAGGCCTACACCTTTCAATTCAAGATGGATTTATAAAAAAAAAATAAAAGTGACAGGTACTAGTCAGTTGATTCGGTTGCCCTTACAGCTGGAAAGAAACAAATTTCAAACTTCTTTTACAAGCCCAGTTTGGCAATTCACATTACAAAGTTGCAACTACATGTGAAACAAAATTTTGATTAACCCCATTCCTCTGTTCATGCAATATCTGAGTATGTGTATTTTCCCATCAAATTCAGTCCGCACCAGTGAAGAACACTTATCATCAAAATCACCTGTATTGTATGGCATAGTAACTTCTTTATGGGCAAGGGCGTCATAACAAATAGAAGTACTTCTATTATTTTGACTTGATCAAGGGCAACATCTGAATGCGATTGGCCTTCAGGAGTGAGTTCTACAAAGAAGCTTGTCGCTGGTCATTTCCCATCAAGTAGACCCACGCAGGCAGGCACAGGGCCAGGAACAAGATCCTTGTAGAGCTAGCCTATTCAGACTACAGGAAGATTGGATTTGTATAAAGAAACATTATGAAAGGAAAATATTTTTTAGGGGAGGTCAGCTGTGTCATGTGGAGCATACAGTGAGCACACACGAGAAATCCTGCCCAGTTATGCGGTTTCCGTATGATGAACATTCACACGACAAGTTGACTCTGATTCGTTAATTGCGTTTTCATTTGAAGTGATGCTCAAAAACGCCCCTTTCAATATATACGACTGTACAACTGTCAGACTAGAAAAAGTGATTACTTATTGGATAGCTATACAATGAATTTTGGTAGTCTGAATGTGGTGTACCTAATGCAAGCACAAGACCATAAATGTTGTTGGTTTACAAGGCACATCTGCCCATGGAATTGACAGGGGTAAAGGCAAATTCAGGAACTGCAAGTTTGATTGCATTTAATGTCTGTTGGCAAATTTTATTACTAGAGTTTCCTCAAGTGATTTGAAAATCAGAATAGGATGTTTCAAGTTTAAAGGTAATGTTTAGTTTTGGTAAGCCCTCAAAAAAAAAAGAAGATTTATTTGATCATTGTTGATAAATAGCAAGATACTAGCAATACACAGATAATGTGAAGATTTCATGTCCTAAAGAGGCATACTAAACAAATGAGAGGCAAAAAATAATTTACATGTAGGTGCCGGGTCAGGGATATAAAACTCCCGACAACTTGAACAGCGTGCACTGTACACCATACACATGTTCAAATCCTACACACAGTAACACACGTGCTAGTTTGTGCGAAACCTCAAGACTGTTGAGCGGGGAGCGGTCGGGGGTGGAAAGGTTCTAGTGCTCTAGTGTTCTATACCGTATATTTACAGTATAATTCACCGGAAATCGTTAATGGAATACCAAATGATCTTGTACAAACATCTTTTGATACATAGAAAACAACATGAGACTATGTATAGCACTTTTCTTTCCAATTTCCTTTTTGCTACCAAAACTGTACGTGAGCTTAAAACAAAATCCTGTTGATAACCAAGCTATACAGCCCTCATAGTCCAGAACTGTCACTCTGTTTCCCTGTCACTAATATGACGCAACCCAGGCCTTTCAATAGTGCGATTGTTATTGTAAAACTAATGTTTAATTATTATTACAGTGGTTATTTCCAATTAAGAAAATACTGGTATTGGTCCAGGAATAATGTTTCTTTGCTAAGACTACAACTGCAAGAATAGAATGTCTCTAACTCTATTACAATAGCATCAATAAGTTTAAAAGAATAACCTTTAAGCATACTATATTTGAGATGTAAGGTGCGTGTGTATATGAGCCCGAGTTGGGTTGAAGCTTGAAATTCTAGCCCGATCATCGCTACTCAAGAAAAAAAATCTGAGTTTGAAAACCCCAGTGTCCATCAGCTTCAATATGGGGCGATTTTTTGCTTGAGCTTGGAATTGTAGCTCGAGCTACGGAGCATGCGCACTTCTGTTGCCATGATTCTAAGTACACGGTATTGTAAATGAATTAACCCCAGTCAAAACCCAAGTGCATCTTCACCTGCTAATTTGCCAAATAGTGCTATTTCACAAAAAAGAAACGGAGTTGACTTTGGTTTGTAAGCTCGAGCTTAAATCCATTGAATCATCTGCTATAATTTACGTCTTCATTATGAATTAGCTCAAGCTAGTTCTGATCCTGAAGGTTAGTTTTCAGGGATCAGAATTGGATCAGAATTTATTTAGCAGGTTATTTTGAAAACTCAGACTGATGAAAACAGGCCTGTAGAGTCCTGTTGACTGAATGGAGGTTTTTTGGCTCGTTAAATGGAGGCCAGGCCAAAAAAAAATTGGGTGTATGGAAAAGTTCCATGCATGTGGCTTCTATGAAGAATGATGCGTTTCAGGACATTAATTGAAGGTTAACTGCAAATAGCTTGCAGATTAAACTGTATTCAGGCTTGACACAGAAATGTGTTTATAATTGACCCATCTATCATGCAGAATAATGGTTTTTACAATTGTTGGCATCATCTGGTTAAAACTATAAGGACGTTAATGGATATAGTTTTACATACAGTTGAAGCCATTCTGGCTTTCAGCAGAGGATTTTTGGATGAATATAAAGTGGAGCATTTACATGTATTATCTGGCTTACAAATATGTTTGTATAAAAGGAGGGGGGATGCATTTATACAGATGGAATTGTGCCTTTGCATATGTTCCGTAGGAAGATACAAAACATATAAAAATTGAACTGGAATTTAGAGAAGCTTGAATTTATTGTTATTTGCTTTTGGTATTGGGGATAGCAAGTACAAATGTGCCTTTAACAAAATAAAATTAAATCAATTATTTTTGTCATTGTAGGGAATAACAAAACTCCCCACTATAATTCTGGATGAAGAAAAACGACTTGTCGTGCTTACAATGCTAATATCTTATCACAAATGTTTTAGCATTCACTATTTCACCCTGTTTGGTCCTCTCTTTTGATTGAGAATTGGCATGAGATGGTTTTTCATAACGAAAGGGCCTCATTATTGGCAATGATGGACGTTCTTTATCCTTTCTTTAATGGTAATTTAATTCATTGCCTTTTAGCCCGATGACTACTGAATTCTGTCATTCCCATAGGCTTAACACAGGGATGACCCTTTTCCCAGTAGGCAATGGGTTAAAAAGAAATGAACCTGGATAGATTTGAGGTTGTGATGGGAAAGATTAAATGAGAATCTATTGTTGAGGTTAGGTCACAAAAAAGGCATTTCCTTGAAAGTCATAGCCTATATTTTTGTTCCTTGGTATTGTTGGATGATAGATTCAAAGTTAGAATGTTCTCTTTTTGTGAGGGGGTGGGGGTGGGGTGGGGGAGTTAACCTTGCTAATAAGAAACATGTTCTACCTTTATTTGGCTCGAGGTAGAATTGCAATAAATTCCAGTTAATATCCATGTTCCTTTTATGTTACCTGTAGTAGGCCTACATGGACATGTCTGCTTCCAGATCAGCTATTATTAAATTATTTTTGAGACGAGCTTTTTAATAACATTATTCGACATATCAGGTAGCAGTCCTAATGCCTGGAGTGGGTGGATGAAGTTGATTTGAAGGAAATGGGATCAAATTGAAGACACGAATCAAGTCGCGATGCATTAATGGCGCCTGATGACATGCTGTAGTGGCTGAATCATTACATACAGACCAGGCAATAAACTCCTCTCTACCACCAAGCTGGTATGAAGAAGTACAGTGGAAGCGAGGCATCTCCACCACTTCCAATCTGTGCGCTGGTGTCAATTTATACATGAGGCTCGTCTCCGGTAGACAGAACTTAACACCTTTCCTCAACCCCTCGTGGGAGTCCATGCCTCGCCATGTAGCCAACAGTGCCTTTGCCAAACGATCGTTGCATCGTTGGAAGCGATTGATAGCGTAGCGAGGCAGAGGAGCAGCAGGGAGAACACGGTGGCAGTGATGGCGTTTGAGAGCGAGGCCTGACGACGATGATGAAAAATTGATGCGGGGTATTGACGGCACCACTGACGGATGTGAATAGCATGATGAATAGATGGGCTTTAAAGCAGTCGGATGCTATTCTAACCTGTAGAATGAAGAGCTTCATGGGAGAAGGTTATTGTGATGCGCAGAGCCAGAGGTGTATTATCAATGGAGTCCTGTACAGAAAACAGCTTACCGTATTGTTTTCAGATTACTGAGAAATAAAAATAAGATCATAAAAAAGAAAATATAACCCCCCAAAATACGAACAACAGGGATTATGACAAATGCTTAAGCCTTTGTATCTTTTTAAATAATTGATCAAAAATATCTGACAAATTGACCAACGCTTAGGCCTATATATCTTTAAATAGTTGGTCACAAAATCTGTACCTTTACTTTAGATTTCACATTTGGTAAATCTCGTTGAGTGCTGCCAAAGCAACTTTGATGTATGCTACAAAGAGAAATGTAAAGTCAGAAGTGAAGTCACAAAACATGAAGCTTTGCATGTTAATATTGCCCTTTCTGACTCATGACTATCTTCCTAGAGAAGTGATGGATCATCGTACATCATGCTTCTACTACTCCTTGCATACTTTGTCTGTAAAGAAGGATCATGGTATTCATACAGTGTTCAAGACAGACGCCAAAATGATGTGCCTTGCATACAATATTCTTACATTATGGGATAAACTGCCAATTGATGCATTTTATTATCACTTTGTTGTGCAGCTTATGTTATAAAGCCCTTGCTCATAGTTTGAGAGATTTGTTGTTGTTGTTGTAGTAATGTCTTCTATTAATGATTTACTAATTCTGAGAAATAAAGAGAGGAAATCTTGTTCTTATACACTGTATGTAAGAGTACACCTGTAGGCCTACATAAGCTTTCATATGAGAAGTTGAGAGTGAAGAGTATTTTTATTTTCTGATGTGATAAGGAAGCAAAAGAAGCTTTCCTCGTTTTAATAAAAGAGTAGAACGAAATTGAAAGTCGTTAGGAATTGAAAATTAGTGTCTCTGTTCGGTAACATCAATGGGAGCTACATTATAAATGTAGCATATAGGCCTGGGCCGACAATAGGTTCAATATTCTTTACTTGTCTCGCACAGAGTTGAAAGCCAATTTGTGTGTGAAGTTCTGCTGGTATGATAAATTATAGTTCTGTAGTTGAATCCATCTTCAACATCACATTAATTCTTGTGTTGTAAACCGCACTTGCCCTTCGCATTCCACCACAGCAGGTCCCTGGTAAGAACGCACCCATCTCCCTCCATGCAAGGATACAATAGAAAGCCACACAATCTTTAGGGTTGCCTTCACACTACAGTGGCTTCACTTCGTAGCTATTGGCTCTTTCCAATCAAAAGGTGAATAGAAGGGCAAAAATGCCTACTTTTCTAAAACACTCCTTTCATCGAGTCCTATGCCTGCTATTGTTGTGGCCCCAACCCCCCTATAGGGCTTGGCCTATTGTTCCTGGATTACACAAGTAGTGGGTTCTGCACCTCTTTTTCGGCCCACTGTACTGCTCTATTCAGCTCTCTTCAACAACAAGATGTTTGTATATGCTCTTCTTTTGTATCCAGCTTTCTTTCATGGACTTGCTGTTTATTTCTCCATTCTTTCCTACTTTCTTTTCTGCTAAGAAATCCTTTACATTGACAAGTTTTTCATTTTTTATACAGTGGCTCTGTATGTAATGTAATTAGTTTTGCCCATTCTCTTGGTTTTTTTTGGCAATGGATATATCCCATTTCCCATGTTTTCTTGCATTTACTGTACACTGATTTAATAAATGTTTTGGCATATTGTCTTCAGATATATGCAACAATGTTTTGAGGTGTGTATTACATACATATACATGTAGGCCGTATTTGAAAAAGAGACTTTTTAATTTTATGGCTTGTGCTTGGAAAAAGACAGAAACCTGTCCATGCCTTGAAGTAGGAAATGCTTTTGATTAATTTACTCAGAAGAGTTGACTGGCATGCATGGATGTCTTGATGAGAAGAATTTTTTCAAGCAGATTTCCGAATAGCCTCGCTGTCAGCAACATCAGATAATTTCTGACCCCCCCCCCCCCCAACATCTTCATCAGGTTCAGAATCACTGCGAAAAAGCAGGTGAAAGCCTCATAATTTAAAGACGAAGCAGCGGTGATAAACCGGCAGCAATGAACCATCGGTAGCTTCCTCTAGAGAGGGAGATAAGATGAGTTACGAGGACGACATGGGGTAGACAGTAGCTTCGAGTTGGATGCCGAGTCTTCCCATCAAGCACAAGTTGTGCTGAGAAGGCAATTTTGCTGATTGGTAACTTTGGTTTCTTCGATTTAGATGCATAAAAGGCAAAATTGTTTATTCTGTTGGTTTTCTTGTTTATGTCCTGATATCACTGGCTGGAATCTTAGCACATGTTTGCTGTTATCGCATATTGCTACGGGGAAGAACATCCTAGCTGGATAAAATGGATACTATGAAACATATTAGAAATTCCTTTGAGCTTTCGTAAGCCATTTCAAACTCTCTCTCTCTAAAAAGAGTGAATTTTCACTCCCCTCTGATTCACGTCAGTGATCACTTGTTGAGGAGTGAATATATATATGAGTGCTCTCTAGAAAGAAAAGATTGAATTATCTCTCCATTTCACTATGTTTTCAGTCATGGCAGTGATCACTTGGTGTTTTTTATTTTTTTTAGAGAGAGGGAAAGGATTTTAAAAAGAAGGGAGAGATTCATTCAAAATAGTTTTCCTTTAGGTGTGTTAATGAGGATTTCCCCCTTTCTTTGCTTAACATTCTGTTTAGAAAAAGTGCAGGGCTTAAAAAAAATAGAATAATTTTAACATGATTTATTTTGTCATATTATCCAGGAAGAATATTATGCTAAAATCTCTCAGAAAATTAGAATGATCTTCTTCTTATCATGAGCTAAAGTAGTTAAATTATATTCAAGGTAAATTATATGAAAGCTAAGTCATATCAGAGTTAAATTATATGAAAGCCAAGTAATATCAAAGTTAAATTATATCAAAGCCAAGTTAATTCAAAGCTCAGATATATCAAAGCTAATTTATATCAAAAGACAAATAGTTAGGCCTCCGCACAATTTGTTGTTTTAATATAACTTTCGTGAGCGAGATGTGTCCCTGTTGGAAATTTATGTCCTTTGAACTTGACTGTCATTGATAGCACCATTCCAATTAAGCTTTCTGCAATGGAGTGTTTGACTGCAAAGGAAATGAGGAATCTATCACAACGAAAAATAACGTGATCCGTCTCCGCTCTGCTTATATCGGAAATAAGACTCGCCAGTAACGAGTAGGAAGTCTTGGACAGTATGTTGGCTTTTGAAGAAGTTGGATTGTTGGGAAAATATAGAGTTTCAGAAAAGCAATTTATTGAGGATGAGGGAGTGGGAATGTCTGTCGTGATACATTTAATGACGGTTGCAATTTTGAGAAGTAGTTGCTGTTAAAAGATGAAACTGATTCTTCCCAGATGGAGTATGTTAATCTCTTTAGGCTATGCTAGACAACATTTTAAAGTGGTTTGCCTCAAATTTACTCAGTTGTGGAAGAGGTTGCTGAAACAAGATGATAAGAAAGATAAAATCTGTGTTGAAACGGAAAGGAAAAACAAAATAATAACAAGATAGAGTTTTGTTCAGATTACAATAATATGCCTTGCACAGGCTTTCCATTTATTGCGAAATTGTTTCCCCAAATTAAGGAGTTCTTTAAATACTCTAGATATTATAGCTTCTTGAGTTGTCAATTTCTCAACATATATCAAAGAAAATAAGAGGAGAACATTCTCTTACTTTATCTTTCTCTCAATAGCTATGTTCATACGGGCCTTGTGGTTTCAAAACTTTAAGTAAGCAAAACTTTAAGTTAACGAAACGACAACTCACTAACCACAACGAGGGTTCACTTGGGCCTGAAACAACGATGCTCGTTGTTCTGAAACTACAGGCCGAGCGATTGTCGTTGTAAATACCGGAAGTAGATGCCGATTGTGTGTACAATACACATACAGTCCCTGTGTTCATAATTCGTGTGAAGGGTGTGACCTGGAAGTTTAAAATGAACAGAGAGGTCATCGTTAAAACTACAAGCTTGCAAAGCTTAAAGTTTATTCCATTCACATGGTCCAAAACTGCGATAGAGGACCTCCCCCCCCCCCCCCCCCCCCCCCCGCTTGTGGTTTTGGCGTTAACCATGAGCTTGCTTGTGGTTCTAGAACTACAAGTAAACTTAAAGTTTCAAAACTACAAGTCTGTTCATATGGTCTGAAACTACAAGTTAACTTAAAGTTTTGAAACTACAAGCAAAACTTAAAGTTTAGCTCCCATCGTCTGAACCTAACTATACTCTGACGTGTCATGTTTAATCCTAAAACTACAAGTTAACTTAAAGTTTTGAAACTACAAGCAAAACTTAAAGTTTAGCTCCCATCGTCTGAACCTAACTATACTCTGACATGTCATGTTTAATCCTATACCACATCATAAATCAAGCCAAGAGAAAAGTCATCTTGAGTCAGAGAAATAACTTGTGCAAATGATACAAATCTTGAGCTATAAGTACGTGTGAGAGGTTTAAAGTCCTATATTTTCAGCACGTTTAAGTATAGATTGCATCCTGTCCTTGATTGATTTGTTCTATTATTCTAATTCTTCAAAAGTGTCTTCTTTCCATATAGGCCTAAACCCCCTGTACAGATTATCTAAAATCATTTTATTGCTATACTAAAACTGTACGATGTTAAAGTAATTGATCTTTTATAGTCTGAATGTCTTGTAACGAAAGCTCAAGAGAATCAGCATCCCCTTGTAGTCTGAACGTCACATCATACGGAAATCGTATAACTGGGCGGGGCTTATGATGTGACCATTCGGATGTAAGTATCGTATGCTCCATCACTGTCCTTGACGTAATCTAATACAAAACAAATGGTACCAGCTGACTTCCCCTGAACCTTTTTCTTTATACGACGACGTTGTAGTCTGTACACGCCTTTCGCTATATGATGATTCTTTATACTAGTCTTGTATAACATTCCTTTAGTCAGAACAGGCTGCTAAACTCATTCTGCTAAACATTAACCTTCACCTGCTTGATACATGGAAGCTCATCAAATAATCTGATATCTAATACCTTTGATATGTTTAATGTGTAGTCTGTACCTCAGGCACAAGCTGTTTCCATAAAAGTTGTAATGTATCATATTTTTTATCTCTTTCATTTGGTCTTTTACGGCAGAAATGTTTGAGCAGGGGAATGTAATTAAAACCCTGGTGTGAGCCTCCTAATGTAATTTAATTTTTTTTTTAATTACTGCTGCAAAATCAAGTTTTCTCCAAAACACAAAACAAAAACAATCTGCCTTGGAAGTAGACTTCAAGCAGAGTGACTCTTGATGAGTAGTAAAGAGATTTTCTGAGGATTTGTCATTCAATTTTCAATAGCAGGGGGGCCAAGGGCACCAGTGAACACCTGAGGCCTGGCCTGCTGCTCTCTGCTCTTGTTTTCTTATCTTTTCCTGCAAGGTATCGCTGAATGTTCGGTATTTTCTTTGGAGTACAGCTGCTAGGATTGTTTCAAAGAATTCTCCCTGAATTCATCATATATCATAATTTCACTTTTCTTACAGCACCTTACTCCACTTTTAGCACAGCCTTTGGGGTGATGCAGTACAAGGATTTCCCCGAGAAATACTCAAAACACTGATGATTATAGTTTTCCTAGGCATCTACATGTATTTTACACAATGTCCATATTGACTGTGTTCTGGCATACGTGAGCAATCAAGATTTCTTCGCAAGTTGCCTTCCAGTTAGGAATTGATCGCAGTTCAAACTTTAGGGAGAAATAAGATATTTCCCAGAGGCAGCTGATTTAAACAGCAATGCTATAATGAAACCATAGGATCTGCAGATCTGTATATTAAAGCTACCTTCCTTGCTATACTGATGATGAATATTTGTAAAGCGCTATATCCTTGACTATCTTATGCTTGAGGTCCTAAAATATAGGCCGACATCTAGACCCTACATGTATTATATTTTTCTGTAAAATTTGATTACAATACCTCGAAGCATTGTAAAATATGATTTGTCACATTGGAAGGAAAGGTAAAAAGGGGTAAAAAGAAGCTCATACAAATTAAATCTACAGAGCTTCCTGTAAAACCAGAAATTTTCGCATGCATGAAACTTTCGCGAATTTCGCGAGTGATCGAGATTCGCAAAAGTTCCATGCCGCGAAATAATCAAATCACAATTGAAACAAAAAAAATTTTGCAATTCGCCAAAGTTTCTTGCAGCGAAATTGGCTGTGATTAACAATTCTGGAAAGTTTTATGTCGTGAAAGTTTCTGGTTTTACAGCACATTATATACCTCTGGATAAGCTCTCTTGGCTGCTCTGGATTTTGTTTTTAGGTTCAAAGGATTACTGTGCCCCTACCTACAAATATGTGGGAATTCTTGTTAATTTGACCAGTTTCCTCTCATTTCTCCTCCTTGACATCATACTTGTAAATTACAATCAAGCGTACATGTACATGTCTCCATTCAGATTTTCCATTGTCAAAACATTCCTCACTACAGGTACATGTACATGTACATGTAATTAGGTATTT
Source organism: Heliocidaris tuberculata (assembly GCA_025618425.1). NCBI lineage: Eukaryota > Metazoa > Echinodermata > Echinoidea > Camarodonta > Echinometridae > Heliocidaris > Heliocidaris tuberculata. The sequence goes on from CM046837.1 coordinate 6,581,390, forward strand.
TTCTCTCTTTTCAAGTATGCACTATGGCACGCCATTAGGGAATTAAATATAATTGTTCAACATCAATACAAAATATATTTCACTTTAACAAATATATATTTATCTTTTACAAAATCATTTCACTCCAGTCAATATATATTTCACTCTTAACAAATATATTTCACTTTTCACAAAATTTCATTTCACTATTTCACAAATTTTTATTCATGTCACGTTTTCACAAAAATCCTTTTCACTTTTAACAAAAATTCATTTCACATTTTACAAAATTACATTTCACTTTTAACAAAATTTCATTTCACTTTTTCACAAAAATCCTTTTCACTTTTAACAAAATTTCATTTCACTTTTCCCCAAAATACATTTCACTTTTCACAAATTTTCATTTCACTTTTCATAAAAAATTCATTTCACTTTTCGCAAAAATTCATTTCACTTTTCACCAAAAAAATCATTTCACTTTTCACAAAAAATCATTTCACTTTCAAGAGGAAATAAATTCCACTTTAAAAGAAAAATGCATTCCATTTATAGGCCTATTGTCTCGAAACAACTTTGCTTGTCATGCATCTAGACCCCGATCTGGACCTGCGTGTACATTCCTGTCGTATAATATACATGTGCGTACTGTGCGTAGAAATCATTCCTCTTTCACCAAAACCATTTCACTGTGATAAAAACCATTTCACTCTGAAAAAAAAATACGTTCCTCTTTTTTCTCGGCCTAAAGGTGGCGCTATAGCCGGCTAGCTCGAGCTACCACACGTGCCCGGCGCAGAGCATTCGAATCCCATCCAATTTCCGAACGCGACGTCGACGTTACTCCCCATCCTCAGGGGTGTCGCTAGAACATTTTGAATGGGGGGGGGGGGTGACACCCAAATTTGCCGACAAATTGTTAGGGTGTGACATCCAAATTTGCCGACAAAAATGCTGCACCTTAATCTCTCCCCTCCCCCCCCCCCACACACAAATAGCAATAAAAGAAAATCGCAGATGTAGACAGGGGGGTCGCGAGGGAGGGGGTGGGGGGGAGGGGTGTGGGGGTGTCACACCCCCACTCAAAGTTTTTGTCTGCAAATACGCCACCTCTGTCGGCAAAAAAAGGAGGGGAAAAAGGGAAAGGGAAGAGGAAAGATGAAAGGAAAAGAAGAAAAGAGAAAGGAGAAGAAAAAAAAGAAAAGGGAAAGAAAGGGGGGAAAAAAGAGGGAAATGAGAAGGAAAAGAAAAGGAAAGGAAAGAAAAGAGGGGAAAAATGGCATTATTTTTTGGTCGCTCGCACGTTCACTGGAATTTCAATACTTTAATATTAAAGGCGTCCCCTTCAGCAGTGGGCTGCAACCCCCCCCCCCCCCCCGCGGATTTTCAAAGTTCCGATATTCATATTCGGGTAGCAAGGTGCTAGAATATCCAAATATTTGTGAAGCAAGGTTCCCAGAAAATAATATTATGTAACTTTTGTTTGTAACTTCTGTACGTTTTCACTCTTGCTCGCCCGCAAGAACATTGGAATTTTAATATTCGGGCAAAAAGCGTCCCTCCTCGGCAATGGGGCAGCCCCCCCCCCCCCTTCCCCCGATGATTTTCAAAAGTTCCGATATTCATATTCGGGCAGCAAGGTGCTGGAATATCCAATTTTTGTGAAGCATTGCAAGGTTCCCCAAGCTTTTGCTTTTAGAGGTGTGTCCTCCAACTATGTATGTACCACATTAATGCATATTTTGTCATATTTTTTGTTTAAAATGTACATTATTTTTGCTCATTTATTACGTTGTATATTAAAAAGTTGGAAATAAATGTGCTTAAACTGAAACTGAAACTAATATGTAATCGTGTATTCACAGGCGTAGCCAGGATTTTTCAATGGGGAGGAGGGGGGGGGGCAGACGTGAAGGATCCAACCGCGTAGCCCGGATTTCATTTTAGGGGGCGGTTGTGAGCACGCGAAGCGTGCGAAATTGGTGATGAGGGGTGGGTGCTGGGAGGGAGGGGAAAGTTTCCCCCCTCCCGCGCGAAGCGCGAAAGCTGTGACGTTTTAGCAAATTTGAAAGATCCCATTGCCGTAGGGAAGCCTTTTGCCCGAATATCAACCGTTCAATTTCTAAATGTTTGCGAGCGAGCGAGCAAAATTATAAAAAAAAATTTCGTCGTGAAAATGCAGAGAAGTTACATACACACATAGGCGTAGCCAGGGGGCCCATTACAAAATAAAACGAGAGCGAAAAAGCGGACGAAGTGAGAGAAAAAAGTCTAAAAAGGCGCTATACAAGCCGTTATCTTTCTCTCAAAATTTGCTAGAACGCCAAAGTTCCCCCCCCCCCGGAAATAACTCCCCTCCCTGCACCCATCCCTAATGCATACAGTGCAATGTTGAGTCCAAATAATTGAAAAGCAGTCCGGGCGTCGAACTATAACTTTCCACCTAAAAAAAATTGTTTGCTACGAGCCGTTATCTTTCTCTCAAATTTGCTATAAAAAATAAAGCTTTCGCGCTTCGCGCGGGAGGGGGAAATTCCCCCTCCCTGCACCCACCCCTGTTACATACAGTACAGTGTTGCGTCCAAATAATTGAAAAGCATCCCGGGCGTCGAACTAACTTTCCGCCTAAAAAAAAGGTGCTAGCCGTTATCTTTCTCTCAAATTTGCTAAAACGTCAGTGCTTTCGCGCTTCGCGCGGGAGGGGAAAAACTTCCCCCTCCCTCCCTGCACCCACCCCTAGTCATCACCAATTTCGCACGCTTCGCGTGCTCACAACCGCCCCTCTAAAATGAAATCCAGGCTAGCGGTTGGATCCTTCACGTCTGCCCCCCCCCCCCATTGAAAAATCCTGGCTACGCCTACACAAGTTACATAATATTATTATCTGGGAACCTTGCAATGCTTCACAAAAATTGGATATTCAAGCACCTCGCTGCCCGAATATGAATATCGGAACTTTTGAAAATCCTCGGGGGAAGGGGGGGGGGGGCTGCAGCCCTTTGCTGAAGGGGGACGCCTTTAATATTAAAGTATTGAAATTCCAGTGTTCTTGCGAGAGAGCAAGAGTAATGCCATTTTCCCCCTTCTTTTTCTTTCCTTCCCTTTTCTTTTCCTTCTTTTTTCCCCCCTTTTCTTTTTTTTTTCCTTTCCTTTCCCTTTTCTTTTTTCTTATCTTTTTATTCTCCTTTCTCTTTTCTCCTTTTCTTTTTATCTTTCCTCTTCCCTTTCCCTTTTTTCCCCTCCTTTTTTTTTTTTTTTTTGCCGACAGAGGCGGCGCATTTGCCGACAGAAACTTTGAGTGGGGGTGTGACACCCCCACACCCCTCCCCCACCTCCTCCCTAGCGACCCCCCTGTCTACATCTGCGATTTTCTTTTATTGTTATTTGTGTGTGGGGGGGGGGGGGAGATTAAGGTGCAGCATTTTTGTCGCTAAATTTGGGTGTCACCCCCCCCCCCCCCATTCAAAATGTTCTAGCGACACCCCTGAGGATGGGGAGTAACGTCGACGTCGCGTTCGGAAATTGGATGGGATTCGAATGCTCTGCGCCGGGCACGTGTGGTAGCTCGAGCTAGCCGGCTATAGCGCCACCTTTAGGCCGAGAAAAAAGAGGAACGTATTTTTTTTTCAGAGTGAAATGGTTTTTATCACAGTGAAATGGTTTTGGTGAAAGAGGAATGATTTCTACGCACAGTACGCACATGTATATTATACGACAGGAATGTACACGCAGGTCCAGATCGGGGTCTAGATGCATGATAAGCAAAGTTGTTTCGAGACAATAGGCCTATAAATGGAATGCATTTTTCTTTTAAAGTGGAATTTATTTCCTCTTGAAAGTGAAATGATTTTTTGTGAAAAGTGAAATGATTTTTTTGGTGAAAAGTGAAATGAATTTTTGCGAAAAGTGAAATGAATTTTTTATGAAAAGTGAAATGAAAATTTGTGAAAAGTGAAATGTATTTTTGGGAAAAGTGAAATGAAATTTTGTTAAAAGTGAAAAGGATTTTTGTGAAAAAGTGAAATGAAATTTTGTTAAAAGTGAAATGTAATTTTGTAAAATGTGAAATGAATTTTTTTTTAAAGTGAAAAGGATTTTTGTGAAAACGTGACATGAGTATTTGTGAAAAAGTGAAATGAAATTTTGTGAAAAGTGAAATATATTTGTTTAGAGCGAAATATATAATGACTGGAGTGAAATGGTTTTGTAAAAGATAAATATTTATTTGTTAAAGTGAAATATATTTTGTATTGATGTTGAACAATTATATTTAATTCCCTAATGGCGTGCCATAATGCACCCACACCTGATCTTTAACAAGTCAAACTGTCAAGGGCAAACTGGCTGCATTTCAAATTCAGCTGGAAAGAAAAACCCAGACTGAAAAATAACACCCTACAGCTGAGCAAAAACCTAATTGCATAGGCTACATCCAGTTGCATTTTCTTATGATGGAAACATTTTGATACTTGCTTTCATTATATTGATTAACTCTTTTAAAATATCAGTTGGTGAAGGCACACACTGTCTCCCTCATCCTGAGCAAAGGGAGGGGCTTGGGGTCGTAAATAAGATTGGAGTGGGGTTAATTTCATTACATGCCACGCGGCTACGGAGTCAGGTCCCGATTTGAAGAGCCGTCTGAAGATGCAACTCGAACGGCATAGAGAAGCGGCCAAGAAAGCCATGCTGCGTCTTTTGCAATTTGCATTGAGAGCAGGCGGACGGCCTCAGGCGACGAAATGGAGACTGTGAGAGGATGTGTTGACTTTTATATCTTTAACCCCCTTCATCCCGAGGCATATATCATTTACAATGTGCATGATACTCTTTTTTTTTTTTGGTTTAGAATGGGATTTAAGTAATGGATTTAAATTGAGGGTAGTTCAGTTCAAAATTTACATATACTAAGAATGTGACTTAGTGATAGACTGGGAAGTCTTTCTGCTTCATTTTATTGTTATTTCCACCTGCAAGACTTCTGTGAATATAGAGTATGGATAAACCTACATATTAAAGGTATAGAGTTACATATAGCTTAGAGCAAAGACGGATCCTAGAATTTAATTAAATTCTGTAGTTTGTGACATTTCATTCGATTTTGGAGTGAATTACATGGAAGTAGTGCAAGTTTGTGTAGTATCCATGAAGGGAAACTTTCATATATTTTGATGAAGATGCAGCTTCCATTGGGTAAATAAGGGGTAAATCCAAATTAATTGGGAGTGATCCCGGTTAATCCATTCACTCTATTTTCTCCTCTCCTAAAGTTGGCTAAATATTCCACTACTTATTTCAATTACAATAAGTGGATAGGGAGCTCCCGTGTAGGTGCTGTTATTGGTAAGGTAGCTGATTGCATGAGGTTTTTTGTCACTGCTTGTCAACCCCTTAAACCCTTATGCAGGCATTAAAACCTGCTTTGCAATTGAAAGACACTGTTATATTAAACTGATGCTAGCCAGTGCGAGATGCAGCGAGTTAACCAAAGTCTCTGATTTCTCCTTGGGCAACGATCTTCAGATCAGTTGTGAAGAATGCACGTCGCCATCGCAAGGTGGCTAAAAGCATCGTCTCTGCAGGGCAAGATCTAGAGGACCGTCGTATCTCGGTACACGCGTGTAGCACAAGGGGGAAAAAGGAAACCTTTACACCTGTACGCTCACATTGTGAAATTAGGAGAAGCTTTTTTGAAGGATTTTACTTCCTACTTCATACACACATTAATTGTGATTAGCTTTGTAGAGGTGTAATGGCATAGTGGTTCATTCACCTGACTGTCGATCAAAAGGTTGAGGGTTCCGATCCCAAGCTTAATATTATCATAAAATCTTCCTTATTTCAGATTTCAGGGATTGTCAATGTAAAATATAATGAAACTGAACAACAAACAAACAAACAGATGAACTTCCCTTCATATTGTACACATAAAACCTACAAGCTATGCTGCTCTGTGCAAACCCCCTTTATTTATCAATGTATTATTGTAATGTTGAATAGTTGTTGAAGAAATGCAATATTTAAGCTCATAGATGCATTCTCTTAAAAAGTAAGATTTAGAGAGCTAACATACTCGACTTTGGTAATGAAACGAAGCAATCAAATTTGCAGGTGCCTGTGTATGTGTACTCTACACTAGAGTTTAAAGCATTTTGAATGCTTGGTAAGCTGGATTACATTTAGCAAAAAAATTTATGACAGTTCCATTAATCTTATTTAGCGGCATCCAAACCATAAAACTTGGCCCACACTCTCAAAATTGAATTTACAGCCTTATGTAAGTACATTCGTCAAGTAAAGAATTCACAGTCCTATCTATTAGATTTTATGTGTGTGTGGCGTGCTTATTAATCAGGCTTCTTCCCCCAAGGGAGTATTACATCGAGGATAAAGTTGTGGTATTAGATTTTTGTGATTGGGTTAGGAATAGAGCATAGTTAAAGATGTTGTAACCACTTGTATGTACTGTGACTTGATGGTGTGAAGAAAAAATGCTCGTAAAAATTTGTAGATCCGATTAAATTCATAACATTTTTTAACTGATGTGGGGGAAAGCTTTTGAAAGGTTTCTTACCTCAATAGCATTGACTTACATATATATATATACATGTAGTTTCATTAGGTGAGGATTTGATAGAATATGTGTAAAATGAGGTGGTTGCTTTTCAATTCTAATGATTTTGAATGAATTTTCAATATAAAACTACGTATATATTTAAAGCAATAATGCTCATGTACATCTCCCTTTTGTATTTCTTCTTGGCATTGTAATGATTATGAAATGCAGGCAATGTGGCATGTGCATCCTTTCCTGTCTATTTTTCCATCTTTCCATTTGGATCTTTCTCCCCGTCTCTAGATTATCACCCCTTTCTCTCCCTGTTTTTCTGTCTATCTGTCTGTCTGTCTCTCTCTCTCTTTGAGTTCTGTCCTATCCTTTTCTTATTCTGTATCATTGTCTCATATTTTTCCTTTTTTGCCCTGATGGTGAACTGCTAATTGTATATCTCTCCCTTTAGAGTTTTAGAGGCTGATGTTGCAGAGGCAGATGTTTAGGGATAAACAGTTTGACAGTGCTCTGGAAAACCTAATCTTGTAACTTCTACTTTTTATCTCATGAATAACGATTTTATCTTTTCATTTTTTATTTTTTTTTCGTTTCTGCAGTTCAACTTTGTGGGCAGAATACTTGGTCCTAGAGGAATGACTGCCAAACAACTTGAAAAAGACACAGGCTGTAAAATCATGGTCAGAGGCAAAGGCTCAATGAGGGATAAAGTTAAGGTTAGTAGTCCCTCCTATTCATTTTTTATGTCTCTTGGAAACATTGTAACCTTTTTCAGTGCTGTAGCTTGTTCATTATGCCAAAGATTATATCTAACATTTGTGGACACCAAGAAGCCGCTCTTTTTCTTAAATGTCGCAATGGGTTCATGAAATGTGAAGTGTAGATATTATGGAACACGGTTTGTGCCACTGTGTAGTACAGTGTGACGAGTGTGTACACATTTTCTGCAAAGTAATCTTTATTAGTCTAGAAAGGAAATATATTTTTAAAGCAAAGAATATGAACCAGTATAAGGACCTTTGTATTGCCCTAGCAAAAAAACCCAAAAAACTTGAGACAGAAAATAACAGAAATCGTGAAAAGGGAACAACATCCCAGACAGAACTGTTCATTAATGATTAGAAAATGAATGAATGAGAGGAACCAGTGTTGAAAAAAAATCCATTATGATATAAGCCAGAATCTTCCTGTGACATGTAGTATATGTTTAAGAACTAAAGAAGTTATAGAAAGCCTACCATAATTTCAAGAGAATGCAGGGGTTAGTTTTTCTCTACAGTAGTTTAATATCTAAAGCTGATATCCACATTGCACTACATCTTGAATCTTAATGATATAAGCTACAATAACTGGTGTAAGCTACTGAAATCCTGGAATCTGATTGGCTGAGAGCAGATTTGTTATAGAAATGGGGCAGTTGTTATCAAGTTTTATGAAACAGGGCCCCTAGTCATGGGATTACAATGTGAAAGAAACTGTCTCAAAGCCAGTGGAAAAGATTGATCGTGTCTACATGGGTCTCATATCCTGTTTATAATCCTACTGCAAAAAATTAACAGTTTATACATGTATGGATGTTTCCAAGGGTTTCAAAAAGCCTAAAGTGCTTGGTAAGGCTGCACCAAATATCAATCAAGGATGAAAAATATATCTTTTTTTTCTAGCTCTTGGATAATTGAAAGTGAGGAAGGTTTTAAAGATAAAGTTGAGTTCTGGTCATGCAATTACATTTTGAAAGGAACTGTCTCAAAGCTTTTCGGAAAGGTTTATCATGTCTACATGAGAATTAGTGTATACTGTAAGGTATTAGAATCGTCAAAATGATGAGAAATTCACACAATCTCGCTGAAAAGCACATGCACTGCACACACATGTGGCATGATTGTTCAGCCTGATCGAACGCTTCAGCCGTTTCTCATCATATTTCGAATATGAGGGCATTTGAGGAGCAATCCTTCTCAGGGGACATTTCTACTAAGATGTTCTTCCAAACTGACCTAAAAGAAATGAGAAACTCGCAAAACATTTTTCACTACTTTTCCCAGAACTTAACTTCCTCTTTAATGGTGGATTGCTGTGTGCTTCATTTTCTCTTCCCTTGGATCATGGCCTGTTTCATATCCATCTTTGCCAATGTGGATATGAAACTATCTCATGGGCAAGTAGGGAGAAGCTTGTAGCATTAATGTCTCACTTGTATAATTTCCCCAAGGGTTTCAGAGAATAATCTTCTTGTTGCATTTCCTACATGTACATGTATACCCACAGGTATTTGTTGTCTTCCCTTTTTTCCAATTATTAAATCCATTCCCAATGTTTCTGAAGACCTTTATCTCTTTAACCTAAAAAGTTTTGTCTTTTATGCAACTCTTTCTTGGCTGGCTTATATCCGCCTTTCTTTTTTAATTTTTTTCTTTATTATATTTGATTTCTTGAAATACAAGAATTGTCTGTAGTTGCTAATTCTATTACCAATCCACTTTATAACATAGATCTAGATTGATTTTAGGCTAGTGTGTCACACATTCATGTTAAGAAAACATACATTATCTTCTGAAGATCGATGTTATAGAACTTTCAGCTATGTTTTAATGATGCCCTACATGTATACTCTCGCAAGGTGATTGGACAAAAAAACAAAGAGATGGACCCACTTTTAACCAGCAGGCAAGAGCTTGAATAAATTGTTTGTTCGTCATCTGTGTCATTTAGAGATAGTTTCAAGTTATCGCTGAAGTTCCAACAATTTTAGGGTCCCGTGACTCTTGTTATAGAAGGCTTACCATAATATGTTATGTCACTAGATTATTTCTTTGTTAAACACCATTCTGAAACAAAAGGCTACATACATGTATAGGCCTACTTGTAATCATGACAGAAAATCATAACCCTAAGGCCCCCCAAAATCAATCATGTCTTAATAGCTGTGAGTGATATCATCGGCCCCAGAAATTTCACCAATGTTTCCTGGCAAAGAAATGTTTTGAACACATCAGTGGGTGTATGTGTGTGTGTGTTGGGGGGGGGGGGAAGGGGGAGGGGGGGGGGGTTAGAGACCTGACCCATTATGAACTGTTGCAGCACAGGTGTATGGGAATTGTTTGTCTTTTGTTGATTGCTGCATGTACGAAAAGGGGTACAGACCTCTCCGTTTGATTAAGTGAGGCTGTGAGCGCTGGACATCAGCATTCCCCTCCTCCTAATGGGGAGTGATAGACAGATGGGAGATAAATGCATATACAGATGGGCATTCTTGTGATAGGGTGATTACGAAGATACCCGGTGAATTCCGCTTAGAACTCCATCCATCAGGGACTTTGATGAGATGCCAGAATGGAGGTGAAGGGCAAGATGCTGATATTATGAATCATAAAAGAAATTATCAGCCATGTTTGAGGTACAGGGAGAGATTTACATCCTGGCAGCAAAGCTCAATTGATATCTGATAGGCCATGAGGAAGAATGATGTATGGTCTAAATTGTCAAATTACCATATTCTTCTACTGTTAAAAGTCCGTAACAGCCTTGCCTTTTCTTGATTGGATGACCCCCCCCCCCCCCCCCCAAAAAAAAAAAAAAAATAATAATAATAATAATAATAAAAATAAATAAATAAATAAATTTTTAAAAATAAATAAATAAAAAAAAAATAAAAAAATAAATAAATAAATAAAAACCCATTGTAAAATTTCATTTCTCTTTTATTTGACTTTGGTTTTCTCTATTTAAACATTAAAAAACTTCAATAAATTTATAGACATATATACATGTATCAATTTTCGAAAGTGAATAGTACTATCCTGAAGAAGAAGAAGGAGGAAAGAGAAAAATGACACATTTTGATCCATGGTAGCTAGGGAAGATATCATGGAGTGAATAAAAGAGATTACATAGATAAATGGTTGCTGTTGGGAGGACTAGGTAGTGTAGACAAATGTAGAGGAGGAGAAAAAGAAGAAGAGGAGATTGATGGATGATGCCTGCCAGGACAGCATCAGTCAGACCACAATGACATACCAATATCATGAAGAGAGATAACAGATGGAAGTTGTGCTAAGTGATGATTGCTTCTGTAAGCTTTGTCCTTGGAATACGATAGGAAAATTGATTATAGGCAAGGGAAGATACTTTTCTCCATTGCTCCTTTTGATCAGAATTGCCATGTTCCTTAAGTGTGCTCTGAGAGCCAGAAGCTAGCTTCCATCCTTTCTTCCAGATTCAACACCTTCGAGCTCTCAACAGACAATGTATTACTTTACTCTTCTTTTTTTCTGAGGGGGGGGGGGGGGGGGGGAATGAACACTATTTAAATGTATTTGTCTTTTTTGAATCATATTACTATTGCATAGTATGCCTATAGATCATGTGGGTCATTTACCTACGTAGTTACTCTCATGATGTACTTCACTTCTATTATTTTTTACCTCTATTCACCTCAACACCCGGTAAATCAAAGCATTCTGCTGATTTTCAGACTGATACTCGGTTACTATCGTTCAAAATATCTGAGGAAGTGTGCTATCTTTCCTGTCTAAGTTTTATGCCCGGAACGATCAATACCCGAACTGATATGTATATCAAGATAACGGTGGGTAAAGCTATACCCCTGCACCGCCTTGTGCATACACACACCCTAAGGCAAAGACTTTCATTTTTGTTAATCCACGACCTGAGGCAGAGAAAATAAGATGGTCTGAAGTTGTGTAACAAGAGCAGTGTGGCAGAAGAGACTGGGGATGGGTTTCCACATATTATCGTGATCTATGTTTTTAGGATCTTTAGATCTTTAGGGGTTAAAATCTTCAGGATAACCTTTAACATTAAATATTCATTACTTCAATTTTGTTTTGCTAGGTCTCTTGTCAGATGCGCTCGTCATTTCAATTAGTATGGAAAAATCATAACTGATTGAAAGTAGGATCTTGCTGTTTGGAAGAAGATCTTGGTGAAACGATGAAACAATAGGCTTCATTCTCAACTTCACTTTTAACTAAAACAAACTAACATGTCTGGCAGAGCAAAGTAATGGAAAGGCTCACTTCAAGAAAAAGTCTTGCTCCTCCTTTGTTTCCATCTCTCTCTTCACCTGGAGTTGAGGCTACATGTGTACGCCATAAATTTTCGTGAATAGGGCTAGCCAAGACCATTTTGCGATTGGAAAATTCTCAGATCTACAAACAGCAATGATGATGTACTTTTGCATAGCCAAGTGGTGAATTTCTAAGAGACAACAAATTCATCTGACTACTTATGTTGGCAATATTTTAGCGCATTGTTAAATCTGCGACCCATTCATGACTCGCAAAATTCTCGTAAATAAAACCCCCACGAAATATGGTTTATACAGTATCTCAGCAGAGTGAGAGAACTTTTCTACATTTGTTTGTTGAGAGCCAGAAGGGCATTAACACAGATTTCCTTTTCCAGAATTAACGCCCTACTGGCTCTCAACATATGATATCATGTACATGGTTTGATGTACCATGACTCGATTTCATCAAAGGATTATACATCTCCTTGACACTCAACAATTTGTTTGATGCATGCATTTTTCTGTGCTTAAAACCTTCCTCACTTTCAATTATCCGAGAGTTAGAAAAAAAGATATATTTTTCATCCTTGATTGATATTTGGCGCAGAGCTGTAGTTGATACATCTAGATCGCCTTACCAAGCACTTTAGGCTTTTTGAAACCCTTGGAAACATCCGTAGAAACTGTTCATTTTTTGCAACAGGATTATAAACAGGATATGAGACCCAAAATGAAGCAGGAATATTCTTGTTTTCGTAATTCCAATATGATTTTTTTCCCCCCAGGGATGCTCTTTTCATGTTTTGGCACAGGTACTTGCAGATCTCTTTGCCATTAAGAAATCTTTGAGGTATGGGATGGATTAAAAAAAAAAAAAAAAAAAGTATTAGGAATAGGCTATAGAGCCGTTATAAATACACATTGAAAAAAATATAAGTAAGTTCCATCATGGACACACCTACATGTATATATGTACAGTAAAGGGTACCAATCAGCATAAAATATTTTGCTCTGTATGTTGGAGTTTCCATGTCATTATACTATATTCAAAATATGGGCTTCAAATATTACATCTATGAAGAGATATTGCAAGTTCAATCCTACTCTAAGCGTAAAAGCGGCTCGTGAGTAGATTACTCTATGCACCCGTATGCTCTCGCCAAGATAAGGGCTTGCGCTAAACCCAACTTGGAGTTCGGTTTCGTGCATGCACCTTCACTATGTTATCCTTTAGTTCCTTCATACTCCTAAACTGTTGAAATATAGAAAGTTCTTTGAGCTTAATTTATACTTTCTAGTGGTACACAAATTATTTTTTCAGGTGATTGGTACACTTTGAGTTTGCCACCTTGTGTTTCACTCTCTGGAATGTTTTTTTTCTCTCTCTCTCTCTCTCTCTTTGCCTTTTAGATTAGTTTATTAATTATTAATAACTGGAAATATAGTAATAAAAGTTGTGAGTTCTTTTATTATTTACTTTCGTCATGGGTTAGGGATGTGTTTCATTTATATTTGTTAAGGTAAGGTGAAATTAATATGAAGCCAGTATCACTGACAGAGTGCAATCATGAACTGTTTATTGGGGGGGGGGGGGGGGGGGGGGCAAATAAAAGAGAGAAATTGACCCAGACAGGTTGGTATGTGAACTCTGTGTTTTTCTACAATTTTTATTCCCTTGCAAGGCAGAAGATTGACCCCAAAACTATTCAATTTCATTTTTCAGTTTGTAAGTGATGAATCTTGATTTGATGGACAAGGTATTTCTTTTGATATGCAGTCTGGCAACATTTATTTTCCCTTTTTTTGAGAGGAGATAGGGGAGGGCTCTTAATCAGAGCTGTACTATAATGTAAACATCTGATTTATTAATGTTTCTTTCAATTTATTTCATGAAATATGAGCAGGTAATAAAGAGATATTATACTTTATAGTTGTAAGATACTTTTCACATATACATGTATGTCAAAAATATTTGAACCCATATTTTTGTAAAGCACTTGAAGAATAAATGATTATTATACTCATGATAAGCTTGTAATTGTTATCATCCCAGAAGCTTTAACAAGAGCACCTTTGTATAAATTAATGAGAAACAGCCCTGGGGGGGGGGGGGGGGGGTATTTCATAAAGCTGTTCGTAAAGTTACGCATGTGTAACTTTACGAATGACTTAAATATGACAAGCCAAATGGGATGCTCAATCTTTTTTAACTGCATCGACTTGAAATGTGCAGATGTAGATTAACATTCTTCTTAAAACAAACATTTTTAATGCAAAGTGTATTTGTTGCCATAATTTAATTGACGTTATGGGAAATACAGTCACACTTTGTTAAAACATCAGGAAAAACGTTGGGCATCCTATCTGGCACTTCATATTCAAGTCGTTCATAAAGTCATGCATAACTTTACGAACAGCAATTTACATAATATAGTAGGGCTCCTAAAAGATTTTTTTTTTTTACCAGACTGCAGCAGTTGTTTGAAATTGCCACCACCTCCTCATTATGTGAACATATAGGCCTATGTGTACTTTCTGTTGACTTGACCTAAGTGTATGTAGAGATAGTCTGAAAGGTATGTCATATCCGATGCATATTTTGCTGTGGTTTAAACAATAAAGGGAAAATACCACCCTGGAGGCTGCCAAATCAATAATTTCGATAAAGGCCAAAGCACAAAGGACCCTAACATGCCTATTACATGATTTCATGTAATACTAGCGAACCCATCATAGGGACGGCAAGACAATAGACCACAGGACAATGAGAGCGGGAAAGAGAAATCAATTTATTTTTTGGACGATGGAACATAATCGTGAGCAATTCAAGGGGCTTTCATGGCTCATAGAACATCATGAGTCATTATGGAATAAACAACCCCCTCCAAGTGTCTAATCTTTATCTAGTTCTTTTCTCCTGTTTAACATAAAATTTTTAAAAGAAATTCATCATGATATGATATTGTGCATCCCTGAATATAAAGGAATATAAAATAGACTTTAATGAAAACTTTTTACAGAAACTCATCATTATCAAACTTTTCATCCCTGAATATAAGGTATTATATAAAACAGACTTTATGGAGAGAATTGAAGTCATTCAATATAAATGCTAGTGATCAACATTTTTCGCTGGTATCTTGTTGAAAACTTACGTAATAACCAAATCTGATTTCCTGAGATAAAAATCATCTGAAATTTAACCTTTTTTTATTGCCAGCTTCGATCTCTCCATAAGCATAGACCAATATGAAAGCTGAATTGATTGTATTAAAGGACAATGAAACCCTGGGGAAATATCCATTTTAATGAAAAGAGAGGATAGGGTGAAGCAGTTTTTAAAAAAGTTCCATCAGAATCTGTTACGAAATGAGAAAGTTATGAAAGTTTGAAAAGTCTCAATTTACTTTCTATGGCGATCCTCAAATTGGCAATGTTACTTCAAAATGGCATGTTTAGTAGTACAGCTCTCAATATGTTTTATACACAAAATTTCATAAAATATATTTTCTCCATTATCTCTGAAGATGCTGCTTGTATTTTTGTGAAGTCAACATATATTGTGTCAAATACATTTTCCTATGATATATCTTAAGCTAAGGAGACAAGCTGCACCTTGAGAGATAATGGGGAAAATATGAAATTTTGTGTACAAAAGATATGGAGAGTTGTACTACTAAACTTGTCACTTTGAAGCAACATTGCCAATTTGAGGATCACCATATAAAGTAAATTGAGACATTTCAAACTTTCATAACTTTCTCATTTCGAATCGATTTTGATGGAACTTTTTAAAAAATTGCTTCTCTCTATCCTCTCTTTTCATTAAAATTGATTTTCCCCAGGGTTTCATTTTCCTTTAACTCCCCTCATTTTAGGTTTCTTGCATGAGCTATTACATCGCCAATTTGTTATACCATTTCTGGATACTGACATGGTCAGGTGAGCTACTACAATGAAGGCATGTCAGATTTTTACAGTAGGCCTACCTACATGTACAAAGAAGTATAGAAAGAAGCTGTAAATGAGCTTGTCTTAAAGGCATTGATTAACTTTGCCCAGGATTGAAAAAAAAAATCACTGTTCCAGCTAATGCTGTAATCATAATTGCAAACCTTTAGCTCAGATTGGAATCACCTGAGTTTTATAAGCTGATCGGTCGTTTATATATCAATATATTTACGATTGAACATTGATGTCGGGATAGAGTACCACCGAACCCTAAAGAACTCTTACGGTTGGCATACCTCGCTCTATCACAGAATACCGTACGGGCTGGAAACCCGCTCTGAAATCGCCAAGCGCTGGTGCTTGGTTTTTGTGACTGCAGCGCAGCGAAGAAGCCGAGCGACTTACGCTAGCGATTGATCGCAATTTTCTCTTTTTTAGGATAGTAAACGGGTTCCATTTTCTCTCATATTTTCACATATCCTTAATTATATATGTAGTTAGAGGACTGCACACAATTCACTGGCATTTGAGCTGATTTTACAATTTTTCACAAAGTTCATCAATCACTTTAACGCTTTCGATTATTATTTCTTTGGCTACTGTAGTTCATGAACATAAACTGACAGAGACATGGTATTTCTCAATCATTGCAGCTATTTCGCAGTAGGTGCAGCCCTGTCTATTCTTGTTACCCTCTCATTGCTTACCTAGTCCCATGCATTGGAAAGTGTGCGAGCGATTGCTGACTCATTAACCAAAGGTGAAGAAAAATAGGTTGGTTGGTTTCCAAGTTCATTGAAACGGTGGGGTGTCAGTGATCCTGCTTGGTATAGGGTAAAAGATTTGATTTGATTGTTGATTGAGTATAAGTTTTTCTTGAGGTTGGAGGGTGGAGAAGTTTGGTCATGGAGGGAGCAGGCTGCAGGAGGATGAAGACGGGTAGAGGAAGATGGAGGGGTGAAGAAAAAGAGGGAGATAGAATACAAATGTGATAGTCAATTTGCTCTTTTGAGGTTTTTAGTGCCCAATATAATTGAAAGAAGATCTTACCCTTAATGTAACAAGAGGTCCCATGGGTGATACATTATTTTCTAATTCAACAAGGAAAATACATAAGACTAGTTAAATGGTCTCAAATGTGTAGTATTGCCAGTAGTGTTTTTGAAGAGAACTTGCAAATCTTTTTTCACTTGTGTTCTTCTTTATCGTAGGTCAATCGTGGCTTCTTGTTGGAAAAGTTTTTTTTTATCATACAGGGCCTTATAGTTTGAAGATGCATGGAGATAGAGCTATACACAAAAGAAGAGCTAGTTATTTATAGAGGGAACTTTTATGGCAGCAAATGATTGAGTTAGAATGCTGGGGTGAAGGTGTATCTGGAGTTCGCAAATGATGTCGCCCCAAGAATGTTACAGTCAGTATTTGGAGCATGCAGGGATGCTGCGCTGAGGTAGCAACTATGAAATTGCGGAATGCCGATTGCGAAAAATGATATTTGAAAAGCAGCAGGCGGCACTGGAGTCAAACTGAGCCAAGTGATGGATTTTGGGAGGTCACTGAGGTCAGATGGAAGCAGGCATGGCTTTAGAGGGGGAGGGGAGGGGCTTGGATTTGGGAGGGGGTGTAGGAGGGATGGGTTAGGGAGGGGTGTGAGCGGATGGAGGGATATATAGACCTATTGGAGTAATTGGGAAGTAGGTGGGAGGATGTTGAGTGATGCAGTAATAAAGGAGTTATTATGATAATCTGGGTCTAAAGGTGGATTACTGTTCATTTTACTTGGGTTGAGAATATGGATGTGTAAGGAGCCAACTGTCTTGTGACCCTTCAAAAGAACTGTGTGTTAGCCCATTGCCTTGAAACTGAATCCAGGGTCTTCCTATTCTCATCAATCGGATATCATTGTTACTGAGCTTCAAAAAACTATATGAGTGTGGCAGAACTTTAGTCAGCTATGAATTATCACGCTCTAAAGATTAACTGATTTTTGCTAGTCAATGTCTGGTTGTCATATTCATAAGGATAACTAGACTTGTCATCATGCTACTGTCTTACAAAAGTATGCCTTGATGCATTTGTAAATAGAATCTGAAAAGCGTGATGTAAAGTAAATTTTAAAAGCGTCTGAAGATAGCTAACTTTTTGAAGCATGGTAGCTTTGAGTGTTTCATTCTTAGAATTCTCCTCCATCAGTAGGACAAAATTCAGTTGTGACTTATGAAAGATAAATCCCTGATTTGATTTGAAGCGGCATTGACAGGTGCGTATTCCACCAGGGACAGGCTCAAGGGGGTCCATAGCCACCCCTCGGTCAAAAGGTCAAATTTGTATGGAGTAAAAATATTGGCATTGAAATAGCTTTGAAGAACATAGCAGTATTTCCCTTGCCCAATTTGAAATCAGATATGAAGAAAACAGAATGATCAAACATG
This sequence comes from Heliocidaris tuberculata, assembly GCA_025618425.1. NCBI lineage: Eukaryota > Metazoa > Echinodermata > Echinoidea > Camarodonta > Echinometridae > Heliocidaris > Heliocidaris tuberculata. The sequence continues at coordinate 6,599,352 of CM046837.1, forward strand.
TTTGTAGAAGATTTCTGTCATTTTGACATCAGTCAGGTTCAATAATGGTATCGTATCCCAATCACCACAAAAAAGTAAATAATTGATTCCTCTACTCTTTTCTTCTGTGAGTTTTCTTCTCTTAAAATGTTTCTTATTTACAGATACATGTACCTGTTTGAGTCTTATTGTCTTCAAAATGGCATTAATCTTGTGTTATCCCTTGACTGTGACGTCAAAGTGATTATAAGCAGATATCAAAGACCTCTTCCCAGTCATCAACAAAATTTGATGCTATCCGTTGCTGAAGCAGCATGATCCTGGACTAATACATTTGTTTTTTGTCTGTATTTTCTGATCTCCAGGAGGACATGAACAGGGGAAAGCCAAACTGGGAACATTTAAACGAAGAACTTCACGTACTCATCACAGTTGACGACACAAAAGAAAGGGCGGAGCTCAAATTAAAGAAAGCTTGCGAAGAGATCAAGAAGTTGCTAGTACCCACGGTAAGTCACATTCCACATTGTCTTAATCCATGCTTGATGCACGGAGAGATCCTTGGAGAAACTGCTGCGAAGCTGGTGTTCTCTTCCTTGTGTTGTCCTAAAAGACAAGGAAAACGATCTGTTACAAATCCCTGACAATATCTTAGATTACTTGTTGTCCAAGATTTAGTTATCAACAATAGTAATAAAAGAGAGACAATAATAGGGCAGATGAAAGCACCATTGATAATGTTTCTTACTTGATGTTCATACTATTTCATCGTGCCTCTCTTCCCCCATCTCCCCTTCTCTCTCTCGCATCTTCATCTTTCTCTAATCTTGTTCCCATTTATTAAGGGCATAATGATCGGAGTCTTGTAAACTATAATAAAAATCTGCAGCAGTAAACAAGCTCAGGTGTACCCCAAATTATCTTAGGTTACATGTTGATGCAGGCTCCGTCACATGAATTTAGCTCCAGGATTGGAAGAGGATATCATATGATTTACCCAAAGGAATCCTTTAGGTAATCTTTCCTTCCTCTGAAAATTACTCCTTCGCCTTATCCACTGTCCCTTCCATCCCCAAGCTCCTATGCTGCTTTCATACTTAGAACCTGTGAGGGTAATGTCGGGATTAGCTCAACAACCAATAGCTGATAGGATTGCTCTGCACTCCGTCCTTGCCAACCTACTTTTGGTGGAGACTTGCTACATCGTCTCCCAGTTCTTTGGGTGAAGTATGGAGCGAGTCAGCACTGGAAGCTAGGGTTGTCCCCCGACAACGCTTTCATACTCGCAGCCTGAAGGTCGAGTTGGGACTCGCTCCATACCCAAGAGCTGAACGGTATCCGCATTCTTTGTTCAGCACTCAGTCCTTTCAAACCCACTTCTGGCCAGTGCAGACTTGCTCCATCTTGACCCCGTTCTTTGGGTTAACTGTGGAGCGAGTCTGCAATAGAAGGGGGATTTCCCAAATATTACTAAATCCAGATGCAAATATTCTGGATTCCTGATTTTTTATGGCTGGAACGGCATGAAAGAAATCATTAAGATGGTGTGGTAACCATAAAAGCAAGTTCTGTTAATAACTGTAATATGGAATGCACGAGGTTTGGGGTTCTGTAAGGAGTGCAGATTACTGAATCTGATCTGGAGAGCTGTATATCTGAAATATGAAAGCAGTGTTAGAGAAGCTTTCGTGTTGCAAATGATCGCACATGACCCGATTGGCTGAATCCCTGTGGGAGCCATGAAATCGCTGCTGCAGAAGCGTGAAGGCGGCAGAAGATGCGTTCCGATACCCATCTCCTCTCTTTCTCCCCCCTCTCTCTCTGTCTCTCTCTCTCCCCTCTCTCTCTTTCTCTCTCTCTCTCCCTACATGTACCTCCATCTCTCTCTCTCTCTCTCTCTCTCTCTCTCTCCCTCCCTCTCTCTTTCTCTCTCCCTCTCTCTCCCCCTCCCTCCCTCTCTCCCTCTCTCTCCCTCTCTCTCTCCCTCTCTCTCTTCCTCTCCCCCTCTCTCTCTCCCTCCCTCCCTCTCTCTGTCTCTCTGTCTCCCTCTCCCTCTCCCTCTCCCTCCCTCTCTCTCCCTTTTGAGATACACGATGGAAGGATGTATCCAGAGATGTCAAATCATGAAGCAATCAATGAATCCTCAAGAGGACCTGTGAACCTATCCCATTCATGTAACAATCCATGTTCATGTTCTGTTCATTCTGTTGAATCCATCTTGTTGGTAACCCAGAAATGAGCATTTAAGTCCATGAGGCTAGACTTTTTGGAGACCTCATATATGTATTCCCTGATATGAAGTATAGAAAGAAAGTGTATCGCGCTATAATACCATCTTTTATAACATGGACAAAAATATAATTGGAGGAAATGCATGAAAGCTTTGCAGCTTTATTTTGCTTTATTTATGGTTTCATTACTGCTTACTAGTAAAATTCAGTCTGACTGCTGTCGAACTCTAATTACGTCACTCGCCGAATAGATAGTGGTTAAGAATTCTTAAGATATTCTTTTTCTTTAGGCTGAGTGTTAACCATGCCATTATAAATAGCTTCAGCCAGGTAAAGATGAGGGGAAAAACATTCTTACAGATTCCTGACATTGATGTACTTCAAACTATAGCATTAATTGAAAGCTTAATATCAGGTACTGTTATGAAAGTTTAATTCTCAGGCTGATAAACTTGAGGTTGAATAGATTCCAGATCTTTCTCAGGTGGAGAAATATAATCCCTCTTTAGTTTTTCCATATTCGTTTGTGTTTAATAGAGTTTTACATAAAGAATTGTTTTATACACTTGAAATCTTAAATTTAACAATGCGACTGCGTCAGTATTGCTATATGAATGTGCGTTGGTCCACACACTTTTCTTTATTTTTAAATATGAAAAAATGTTTTAACAATGTTTGCTCCATTCCATCACAGTTATCCCATGTATTGTAATGTCTGATCAGTCAGTAATAAGCCATATTGAGTTTTCTTCCCCAATTAGGCCAAATTTACCACCAATCCTTTATTGATCGATGACAATTAATTGAGTTTTCTACGTAATTAAATGTCATGTCAAGGACCGATTCTCATTGGTGTGAGATATTGACTTAACTTGGCCACAGTCACCTGCCTGTTCCATTCAAATTGGCGTGGCAACGGTGAAATCATAGAGCTTGCCGAAATAATGACCTCAACGTTGAGGAAATTAGTTCAGCTGAGGCAGAGCTGTAACTAATGTATCTTCGCTCTATTTTTACGGTACTGATAGCAGGCCATCATAGGCGGGCACAGCAGTTTGTCCTCTGACTTGGGAAATAAAAGGGGAGAGAGAGAGAGGACAAAAGACTGTTAAAAAATTGATTTTCGGGCTTGTTAGTACGCTCCCTCCCATCTGCTCTGGTAGTGATCCAAGAAATTAGCAACATGCCAGCGCTTTATCGGCCTAACGTTTTAACTCCTTCCACCCCAGTGAAGCTGGATCAATACAGTGCGAACTAGAGGTAGAGGCAGTGGGCGAGGGTAGGAGGGTTTACGGACAGGGAGCTGTTATGTCATTGTGGACGACTTTGTGCAGAGTGGCAGAAACCAGTATTGATTTTCTTGAGCGCCTTCGATTGGCCACGTATGGGCAGCGGGCTATCTAGATGGCTTATTGATGGTCATGTTGGGTGTAGTCGTTGGAGGGTGAAGCTTTCTTTAGTCTCAGGATGACCCTGTAGCAGATTGGAATGGAATGGTGCAGACAAAAGAGGAAATGTGCAAAGTTTATCCTGTTTTGTTTGAATATCGATTGGGTTTGGTTTATAGATACAAATCTTCAATGTTCATCTCATGTTAGAGGTGTAAATAACATGCTTCCCAATGTTTTTGCAGGACTTCATACTACATGTATGTAGGCCTGACTGTTACATTATCGTGGGTGAATTGAAAGAAATTATCAAATGCTAGATCTTCCTCTTTTACCTCTCAGTCATGGAATTATCTTCTACAATTCAGGAGTCATTATAAATAACAGATGGCAACCTTTTTTCTTGGACATATTGTTCTGTCAGTTTTTATTCTAAGAATGTCTGATGCTCTGCTGCAGTTTGCTAAACAAGCCCTATGTTATTTCATTTACCGGTGCTACCCGTAATTGTAATCGTATCCTATAGGGAATGGTTTTGTGACAAATGGTTGTGGTCTTCACCTCCTGCTTTTGAGGGATGAACAAATTATTCACTTGCTTATGTACATGTATTGCATCACATGGGCTGTACCAATAGCTCATGTATGTTGGCACCTATTCACAATAATTCACAAAAAAGTATCTGACATACACATTCACAAAAAATTTAAAGATGATAAAGTTCCAGAACAATACTGCCTCTCTTGAATATACATTATGCCCAATCAAATCTAAGCTTTCTTTCATTTTGGTACTCTCATCTGCATGAAATTTGAAAGAATGGCAATGGTTTGTGCGTGTATCAACGTCACATTTTGATTGTGTATAAGACCTTGTTTTTACATGATAGGTATTCATCATCATATGGGAAGCATTGTGGATGCATGATTACATAGGGATGTGTGCTTCTTGTTTTTCTTCCGTACAAAACAAAGCCGTGTCCTTGTAACAAAACCAAAAAGAAAAAAGAAAAAAAAAGGGAAAAAGATTTTTAAAAAGATCAATATATTGAACAGAAAGCAGTGACATACATGTAGCATCATTTAGATTGTGCACTGAAATAACTACTATTTACTTAAAAATTGTCAATACATTTTTAAAATGTGTGCAGTTTATTTTTTCCCAAGCAAAAATGCCAAAGGTTAAAATGATTTTAGCCATTTGCATATTTGCTTGGAAAATGCTTATTTCTGTTGTACCTTTAAAATGAGCTTGGAAGTATGTGATTAATGGATTCTTAACTAACACAAGGTGTTTTCTAGCAGCCAGAAGGAGGTTGAGTCTGTGTTTGAGGACATGAAATAATGTCCTGCTAGCTCTTAACAGGTGATGTTATGGGTGGACCACAAGGTACAGAGCTCATCCTGCAATCAAAACTTCCTCAGGAAACCCGACAATGTTGCCCTGCTGCATTATGTTTTGTAAAAATTTGGTAACTCTCACAACATTTGAATTGTCTGTTTTGTCTTTTCTGTGGAAAGTTACTCCAGATGGAAGCTGAATGTGATGGTATCAATATCACACAGCTAATGTTGTTGAATAAAAAAAAGAAGAAAAGAGTTTCATAGATTTGTATTACAGTGGATTAACTGTGCTTAACCATGAAAAAAATAAGATAAACAGCTTTTGATGTGAAGATTGGAAAAATGATTATACCGTGTAAAGAGGATGAAGTTTGCTAAGCAAACTATTTCTGTAGAATTTGGGTTGTATACTTGAATGAGACTTACTTACCTGAAGAAAATTTATCTTTTAAGTGAGCTCGGTTGAAAAGCTTTTTTAGAAGGCTTCATTAAGTCTCTTTCTAACCCCTTCATTCTTTCCTCTCCTTTCATTTCATCCTTGTATGTCTTTCATTTTTACTATAGATACCCTCTCTCTGTCTGTCTTCTCTTTCTCCATATTGTTTGCTAAGTCATTTATCTTACCTTTTGCTCAATTCTTTTCCTAAATTCTGCATTATAGACTGCAGGTAAATCGTTCTGTACCTTCAGTAAGTTCCACAAAGTATTAACCTATTGCAGTGATTAAAAAGAGATTTTCCCCCAAACCACAGCATGAAGCTCAAATCCAACCTACCTAGCTTTTTGGGCAAGCTCTCGACCACCTTTCACTCAATTATTTAGGGGCATTCGCCAGATATGATCAAAGTCAAAGTTACAATTCACTAAGCTGTCGTGGAACTGACAATTACAAAAGGTGCCAAGTCTGTTTAAAGAAAACAGAGAGAGAGAGGGGGGGGGGGGGGGAGTTAAATTGACAATTTTTTGGCAAAGGGGTAAGAGTGAGAGTGAAATAGCTACTGTTGTTGATGTATGTTGGAGCCTGTGATCATATAGCTCATTGTCATGGTCAGGATTAGAAGTAGTTCCAAGGCCAATATTGGGGTAAAAGCCCCTGCCTGTTTCAAAGTCCCTATGAAGGTTCCATGCAAGCTCATTTGACAAGTATGGTGACATGATACATGCCTGTGTGTGTTCTGAGGCAAGCTACAGGCTGATTTTAATCAGTTGAGCACTCAACTAATGAGTTAAAATGGAAGGTATTAGATTCTGTCTGTAACCTTAGTTTAAGTTTTACACTTGTAAAGAGCCGTGGGTACAGGCAAAGTTCGTAGATGGGAGATTTTCTTTTACGTTGTCTCTAACTTTATTTTGGCAATCACAAAAGATGTATAATGCCATAGATCTGTAACTGCTGGATGCCAAAGATCATTGTATGGTTTTCAAAAAATGACACATAAACAGAGAGCTGTGAATCACAATTTGATTTTCATGCTTTGTAATGACAGGGTGGGGCCTAAGTGCACATTCCAAATCTTCAGTGTCCTGGGGAGTCTGTCTTGTTTTGGTGCAAAAAAAGTTGAGTTTTTTGTTAGTGACAGCATGGATTCTGGCATTGTTTTGAATAGTAGAATATTTTCATTTCCCACTGGCTCTCTCTGTTTCACCTCCACGTCATATTAAATCATGAGGAGAAAAAATTGCAAATTTTACAATATGCCAAGCACGAAATCGTCTTTCACTCTAAATTGTTATTTTGTAATGAGTTCTAACGTTTCAAGTGTTGATGTTATCCAAAATACTCAAGCTGATTTGGATTGCTTCCTTGCAATTGGGAATGGGCCGTTGCGCCCACCTTGCACTATCCTTGCGGGATTGAGCCGTCAGTCGATGAAGGCATTGATTAGCAGGCAGTCGTATTGACTCTGGTTTCATGGAAAGAGTTAGGCAGACTCTCCAGCCACTCGCGCTAGAGAAATCAGAGGCCCATTCACACTTCCAGATCCTTATCTTCTGGATATATTTATTCGCAAACAAACTATAGAAATTAGAGGCTCTTTCACACTTATCATCTTTATCTTCTGGATATTTTAATTAGCAAACATTTAGGGGGTCGTGTATCTTCTAGGTAATTTCATTTGTGAAAATTGTGCCTCTTCAGTTGGACCTTGTTTGATTGTATTTTTTGGACCTTTTTTCATATTTTCTTTTGTGTTGTAATTCATGAGTTTGAGGGGGTCATAGTTGCACAGAAAGAAAAAACAGCGAAGGAAGTGTTGTGTTTTTAGATATTTTGATCCTTTTTCAAACAACTAGAAACTTTTCTTAACATGTTGACTCTGAATTCCCTCAGTCTCCAAGGCTTGATACACGTACCACCTGCTTCTTTTAGGCAATGGGTTAAATTCTTAGCTTTATAGAATTCAGCACATTTTTTTTAATTCAATAAAACTCTGCAGAATGTGTGATTGAAAGATGAGAGCAAATGCAAACGCTCCTGCAGTCTTGATCAGGAAGTAATGATGGTAGACTGCTAGACTCACGGAATCGATTACCAGTTGGGAACAGCCATGCTCAGAATGCTGAATGAGTCGGCAGAAGTTGGTTTCAAATGCCGGTTAGAGAATAAAATGGCATCCACTTTGAAAATGGCCTGTTATTTGAAACCTCCGCAGTCTGTACTCAAATACTTCTATTCACTTGAATATAGAACTTTACAATTTGGGTTTAGATTTTGAGAGTAAACATGGCAAAGGAATTTTTTGTAAGAGTTTTATTCATGAACTTGGTAAGTCAGTTGAAAATTTCATGATATCTTTCATAACTCATACATGTAGGCTAACATGTTTGGAATTTAAATGCTATGGGAAAACATAGCTTAATTGAGAAGTTTTGATCAACAAATTGTTCATTCTTTTTTATCTCTGGAGAAAAATGTCTACTGAATACTGATAGAAATGGATCATTCACTGAAGGTTCTGCTCTGGGTTTTTTTTAGTGAGGGGCATTTCTGATCAGTGACAGTAGGTGGTTCATCAATTGGTTTTGCAATGAGGGTTTTTTGTTGGGGAGGGGGGGGGGTGAAGAATATTAAAAGTTCTTGTGAATTTTTCTCTTCAAGAGAAAGTGCACATGGGAGATTCAGGAAATTGAGTAAGTGTAGATAGCATATCAGTGACTTCGCCTGGGCTGGAAAGCAACACAGTGTGTGCGGGACAGGAGAGGGAGCCCCTCATTTCCTGCATGCTTGCTGCGACAGGAAAATCACCTGATATCTTGTAGTGATAGTGTCTGCAGTGCCCCTCAAGAAAAGAGCAAGATGACATCTTACATGCCTTATGAAATAGATCAATTTAGGGTATATTACATGTACAGTTGTACTATTGTAATATTCATTTTTTTTATTATTCACTGTGTGTTTGCCATATATAAATCTTTGACCTAATCTCATGCCAAGATCATACTTTTGTCTAAAATGTATAGCTAAAACAAGAGACTTGTTGATGTTATTCAGGGTTTTTAGGATTTTTTTTTTTTTTTTTTTTGGTGTTTTTTGTGTTTTTTTTGTTTTGTTTTGTTTTGTTGTTTGTTTGTTTGTTTTTTTTTTTTTTTGGGGGGGGGGAACGTTGAAATTCAAACAAGGGTTAAATGCATTGTTGATCTCTTCATGCTGTACTTTATCCAATTTGGGGTTAGTGTGGATTCTAGAGCCTTGACACTTGTTCTTGGACTTCTATTAATAGGCGCTTTCACACCTACCCGATCAGGAAAAATACCTGGTATTTTCTGATCGGGCGCGACGTTCAATTCGATATCGTACAGTGAACTACATGTAGCTGCTGCAGGAGTCGAGATTTTTTTAATGTGTTGTTTATTTCCCTGAGTTTGTACAGTTTCGAGCTGAGCGAGGTTAAGTTTTAGTATTGTGTTCCACTTTCGTCTTTAGTTTGATATACCGTTATTCTATAAAGTCATGACTTCTCACTGGACAGATGAGGCGACGAAGGCGCTCATTGCGATGTGGAGAGAGGATGAGGTCTACAGAAGAAGTGAATTTGAAAGCGCGCGCCTCGTCTGCAAAATAAACCGTACTGCGCATGCTCATAACTTTGAGAACTTTCCTCGAAGAGCTCTGGTTCGGGGAGGTGTGAAAGCACAAAATAATTATCGGGTATTTTGGGGCCTGAACAAGTTCTCGTAATTAACGGGTATTTTTCCTGATCGGGTAGGTGTGAAAGCGCCCAATGTCCAGCACTGCTTGTAGTGTTTTGTTGTCTTTCTGCACTTCAATATTTTTCATATTGGCCAGTGCTGTAGGAGTTTTTAATCAATGGTGATATCCGCAGTCAGGTCTCACAGCACTATTGTTGTCTTTCCCCAAATTGGGATGATAATGAACTATAGATGAATAAAACAATAACCCTGACTTTTAATTTTCATAATTCATATCTTTAGTATGCCACAAAAGGAAGAAGATGCATCGTTCAGGTGAAGGATGTTTTGATGATTATGGATTCAGGCTATGGCGGCCCATCCTCCCACTCATTCACATTAGTCCATTAGTCTTTTGGCCGGGATGTTTCTTGCGGACGGTTTAAGGACCCTTGTACATGTTGCTCATGTTTCTGGAAGATTCATGCTTTTATTTTTTGAGAGCAGGCTCTGCTTTTCTCTCTGGGCTGTGTTCTCATCGCTCCTAGATTGTGAAAATCTCATTGATCTCACAAGAGACATTCATTCCAAAGACTTTGACAGCTCAGTTGCAGTAGGCAGCAAGGTGTATGTTGCTTTGTCAGGCAAGCTCTACTGAGCAAGTGCACCATCTAGCTATACCCACTGAAACTGAGATGGCCTCTGTCACTCTTCAAGTAATTTTTATGAGATATTTCAAGATTTTCTTGGCATATATTTTGAGCCATTTTTAAATGCAAGAAGAAACTGCATGTCCCTTTCCCAACTGTTTCAAATACATCTTCACTTTTGATTTTACAGCAAAAGAGGAACAATAAGGAGATTTAATTGTCCATTGTGGACTTGTGTAAACCCTGCTATTATCATGCACTTATGGCAACACTCATTAGGTGCGTCTCCATCAGCCCGAGTTTGCTCAAGCTCGAGATTCTAGCCCGATCAGCGCTTCTCGAGAAAAAAGTCCGAGTTTGAAAAACCCCGTCCCCATCAGCCCGAGTCGAGCGATTCCCGCTCGTTCTTGGAATAAACTCGAGCTTCAGAGCATGCGCACTTCGAAGATGGAAAATTTAAAAAAATATATAGGATAAATGAAGAGAAAAGAGCAAAGAAATACATAAGGAAAAGATAAAAAGAGAGAAGGAAATACAAAGAAATACATAAGAATAGAAATAAGAATAGATAATTGGGAAAACAAAGAAATATATAAGGAGCAAAAGGAGAGAAGAAAAAACAAAGTAATACATTAGAAACAATGAAATACATAAGGAAAAAACAAAATAGAAAAACAAAGAAATATATAAGGAAATACGAAGAAAACTGGATAGAAAGAGGAACAAAGAAATACATAAGAATAGAAAGAATAAATAATGGGGGAAAACAAAGAAATACATAAGGAGAAAAAAAATAGAAGGAAAAACAAAGTAATACATAAGAAACAAAGAAATACATAAGGAAACAGATAAAATAGAAAGAAAAACAAAGAAATACATAAGGAAACATATAAAATAGAAAGAAAAACAAAGAAATACATAAGGAAACAGATAAAATAGAAAGAAAAACAAAGAAATACATAAGGAAACATATAAAATAGAAAGAAAAACAAAGAAATACATAAGGAAACATATAAAATAGAAAGAAAAATAAAGAAATACATAAGGAAAAGATACAAATAGAGAAGGAAAACAAAGAAATATAAAGGGAAGAGGGTAAAAAAGAAGAACAAAGAAATACATATAAATAGACAGAAGAATAGACAACAGGAAAACAAAGAAATACAAAAGAAAAGGATAAAAAGATAGAAGAAAACAAAGAAATCCATAAAGAATCATAAAGAAAAGAGGATAACAAGAAGAACAAAGAAATACATAAGAAATTAAAGAAGAATAAAAAAATTGGGAAAACAAAGAAATACATAAGGAAAAGGATAAAATAGACAGAAAAATAAAGAAATACATATGAAGAGAAGAGGAGAGAAAGAAGAACAAAGAAATATATAAGGAGAAAAAAGAGAGAAGGAAAAACAAAGTAATACATAAGAAACAAAGAAATACATGAGGAAAATATAGAATAGAAAGAAAAATAAAGAAATACATAAGGAAATACGAAGAGAAGAGGACAGAAAGAACAAAGAAATACATAAACAAAGAAAAGAGGATAGCAAGATCGAAGAACCGAAAATGGGAAAAACAAAGAAATACATAAGGAAAAGACAAATAGAGAGAAGAAAAACAAGAAATATATAAAGAAAATAGGATAGCAAGAAGAACAAAGAAATACATAAGAATAGAAAGAAGAAAAAAGAATGGGGAAAACAAAGAAATACATAAGGAGAAAAAAGAAAGAAGGAAAAACAAAGAAATACATAAGGAAAAGGTGGAAAGAGAGAAGAAAATCAAGAAATACATAAGGAAATTAACATTTCTAGGATTGGTGTCATGAATAAATTAACCCGAGTCAAAACCCGAGTGCGTCTTCACCTGCGAATTAGCGGGCTAATTCGCCAAATAGCGCGCTATTTCACAAAAAAACCCGAGTTGACTTAGGCTTCTAGCTCGAGCTAGAAACCCACGAAATAGCCAGCTAATTGCGTCTTCATTACAAACTAGCTCGAGCTAGTTCTGATCGGGTTAGTTTCCCGGATCAGAATTAGCGGGCTATTTTGGAAACTCGGGCTGATGAAGACGGGCCTATCTCTCTCTGTAGGTAACTCCAGGCTACATGTTACATGTAGTTCAGTAGAAAGAAGGAACACCAATGACGCTTTCAGAGAAATCTGATATTCCTCTTTCATATATCGTTTAAATGCATCAGCTCTATTTTGGGTCTGTAATGAAGTTTATATATGTATGTTTTTGGATGTTTTTGTACCCAGAAGGATAGCAAATCGATAGCTGTCATCTCTCCTCTGTCATCTTTCATCTTTTCTTTCCCTTTTTCCACTTACAATTCATCTCCTAAGAGCTAGAAGAGTATTGAGATACATAATGATATGTGTTAATGCCCTTTTGTTTCTAAGTAGACTATGTGTTGTTGTTATTGTTTTTTGCACCCTCTTTCTTCATATTGTAGCCTATTTTGGGGTTCTTCTTTATCTTCATGTCAATAGTAATGCAATTACTTTTTTGTTTACATGTATACAGCACCTGACCAGTTATATTACAGGTAACTGATCAAAGCTCTCACGGTGTTGTTAAGATACTGCAGGTTCAATGTGGTCTTCATCCTTTTTGATGTCTTCTATTTTCCACCTTCAATTCTTCCACCTTGGGTCTCTTTCCATTGTTATCTGGTCGATATTTATTTCCACTTAAAGCCACATGTTTCAAATCACTATCACCCTCTACCATGGACTATTTTTTTCCAAATTAACCTGGTCTGTATTAACTGTCCAACCCTTAGAGCCTTTCCTGCATGTTTCCTAGGTATCTACTTCAGATCATTTTTATTCTGCACAAATTATTGCCCAAATCCCCACCGCCTCTCCCAAATGTGTAGCCTTGTAAAATGTTGAAGCTGAAGCCTACAGCCCTTTCATTGCTTTTGGCAATTCCTGTCAATAATAAAAATCACCCTTCTTGTATGGTAGCACTTATTCATTCAATTTTCCCCCAATGGCTGCATTTTGGATAGGTTCGATAGCTTTTTAGATAAAATGACATAGTAGATGTGGGAAAAAAGGGCCTAGCTTTTCAATTAGATAATGATGTATGAACATTATCTAATCCTTGGGCTAAAAAGTAACCTTTTAGAAAGAAGAGAAATAATGGAAGAAAGTGAGAGTAAATGATTGAAACCTAGAGAATCTACAGTACGGTTTTGGAGGAAATTTGGTCTGATAGTGATATTCTAGCTTGCAGGCAAAATGGTTTTCCTTTCACATCCAAGCTCTGATTTTAACCAACCTCTGATATTAAAGCTCGTAGACAGTCTCGGTAGCAGAAATCATACTGACAAGAAACTTATCTAACATAGTCACATACATGTACTATTCTCCTTTTATCATAAGACATATGTACGAGATTATTTAACATTCCATTCACGATTTCGAACAAATTTCAGTGTACATGTAAATATCTGTAAGAAACGCTTGGTAACGGCTTTTCACTGCCTCATGCCAAGACCATATCCACCCGAAGGTTCCCCACACAATGAACCCAGTGCTTCACACTATGTGCAGCATATTATAATACACAGTAATCCTCATGTGAGTAATGTGTGTGGCTGTTGTTTGCATTTACATCCCCTCTTTTTGGGCCAGGGATTTCTATTACTTTTCACCTCCCATTCGATAATATTTCACTTGAGGAGGAAAAAACTTCACAGCATCTTAGTTATGTTAGTACCCTGCTATTTATTAAGTAAAATCAAAGAAATATCATGAAAAGTTTTTGAGGGCTTCCCAAAACTATCTATTACCTTTAAGAGTGATGAAGGCAGTTCAGTGGCAGGGAGAAAGACTGTTCCTTTTGTACTCAATTTCTGTGTTTTATCTTCTCCTCCCCCTCCTCCTCCTCTTCTTCCTCCTCCTTGTCTCCTTCTTTCTCTCCCTCTCCCTCTCTCTCTTTCTCTGTCTCTGTCTTGCTTTCTCTCTCTCTATCTGTCTATCTCTATCTCTCTATCTCTGTCTATATTTAACAATTATATCAAAAGATAGATTTAGAATTCTGGAAAAAAGAAGCAGAATTTGATATAACATAGCTCAGTTAAAAGGCATCGCCTACTTTTGTCCAGGGAAAGTTGTATCTGTAAGATGGATGGTCCATCTCTATATCAATACAAATCTCTTTATTTTATCCATTAAATGATGCCAGCAGCAGAAACACAAACATGCTTACCTGCTCTTGTTATATTCATGAACATATCCCCTATATAAAGAAATAAATCCTGCTGTTTTTCTAATGTCAAAATATCAGATGTCTATCTCTGCATGATGAACTGGTCCTCAATCTTTCTTTCCCTTTCACCTTCTTTCTTTCTCTCTTTCTCTCTCTCTCCCCTCCCTCTTTCTCTCTCTCACTCTTTCCCGTAATTTTAGTCAACATTTATCTCCTTCTCTCTCTCTCTCTCTCTCGAAATATGTATACATGTAGATATATACATGTATATAAATGGAAAGAACATGCCAATGTTGCTTGCAGTTAGGCTTCAGACGTCTTTCAAAGGACTGTCTAGCGAGGTGCGCCATATATCTTCGTCTCGTCTCCCGTGTTTCTTCGACTTGAGCCAAATTTGCTGAGCTCATGAAGAAAGGTCCATCAGACGTTACCGTTGTCTCTTTCAATTTGCTCCCACTCTGTTTGACAAATCAAGTAATTCAATTCGGCCAATTGTGAGAGTTTGGAAGTGGAATCAGCAAAGGGATATTGTAAATGCGTGTCGTCCAAGGAAGGCTGCTGAGTAGGGCTTTATGTCGGCTTCTTGTTGGGATGCCTTGGCGAAATGGAAGATGATTTGGATTACTGTAAATTTATTTTATTCTTAACCCTTCCTTTGCCACAAGTAGTTACTATGTGTAAATTCTTTAATCAATAATCGATTCCTTTTGAAGATCTTGATATAATGCAAGGCTTGTAAGATGAGTTACTTCAGGTTTTATTATTTCTTATCCCCGCAATTTTATTGCCAGGAGCAAATAATTAACGAAGTATGCAGAAGTTGTTATACATGTAAACTCTATTCTTTGTTCTTGTATGTCTTGGTGAGATGCGAATCTTGCAAGATGATTTGGGTTAAATGATAGATTCCCTTTTTAACTGATGTGAATCTTGCAAGATGATTTGGGTTAAATGATAGATTCCCTTTTTAACTGCTTCATTTCCACGAACAGATACTACTGTAAATGCAGAAACATTCGCAGTACATTAATTTTCGCGGATTTCGCGCTGTTTTCGGCGGGCGCCGAACTAGAACTCGCGAAAATATTAGCCTGATTTCCTATGCGGGTTGAATTGCACGCTTCGGCACATTAATATGTGTGTGTGTGTCCAGTTCATTTTGAGCGTGTGTGTGTGTAGTAGCGCATTCCGTATGCATTTGAATGGACTGCGTGTGTGTAAATTAATAAATGGAGTGGGTGTACATGCGAGCGTGTAATTGTGTAGCGCGAATTAAAGAACCTGCGAATATGTTTTGGGGTCGCTCAGCGCGAAAATTTAATCGTGCAAAAAATAACAGTGTTTACAATGTATTTTTGTTCTATAATCTTAACTAGGTTGGCGGTTAATAAGATGGTTAATTCCGTCGCTTTCTAAGTTGTCCATGGCAATAGAACAAGATTTATTCTGGGATGCTACAGTGAATCAGACATTAACTAAGCTGTGACATTTATGTACGTGAGCCCAATGTACTCAGGATAATTTGGTTGATTCCTTCATGTGTTTCCATTATGGTAATGCAGCAGCAAGGTCATAAATCACAAATGCCTTTGTCTCGGGAAATTTGGCGAATATTGTTTTTTAAATGTCAGCTTAGATGAACGTGACCATCTCATCTTAGAGCATTTTTTTACTTTCAGCTCAACTCTCTACATTCTTATTGGTGTGCAACGTTGAATTCTTTACAGATCATCTGTTAATTCTGTTTTGACAATGTTTTAAAGAAAATTTGTGTGAATTGAAAGCAAGGTCCTTCTTCACCATAGTTGGTTCAAGGGCTTCAAGATATTTGTTTTTGTGATAATCCAGGGGCTCAGCTGATTAAAAAGAATTTTCATCCTAATAAAATACATATCTTTACTCTGTGTTCAGCAGTTTGATTTTAATCATAATAGAATGCGATTGTCGCATTAGCTCCATGGAAACTGGGATAACCCTTTCACACTGGGTAGTAATTTGTAATCATATTATCGTGCTTTGCCATGAAAAGAAGTCCTTTTGTAATTAAGAGTACTGTTGATTGCATCATAGATGTCACATCTTCATGGAGGCCTACATTGTTCATGTATAAATCTGGAAGATAGTAATCTAATCTGATTCAGGGATTTGCAGCTGAAGTCCAATACTAGTGTTGTTGTTGTTTTTTTTTTTCTCTCTCTATCTCTCAAGGCTGTGTTGAAATGCAGGCATTACCAGATAATTCCTGTAGGCAGCCATATTCTTTTACTGTTTGTGATTTTACACTGACAGTGGTCCCCTTCTGACTCCTGTTCATAACCTACTGGTACTTGTCTGTACCTCCCCTTTGGAGTCAGTGATGTGTTCACACTAGTAATAGGGGCTGTAGTTTAGCTAAGGGGATAGTATAATGTGAAAGGCTCATCTTTAGCTGATTGGATAGTATAATGTGAAAGGAAAGGCTCATCTTTCAAAGATGCTAAATGATGATTTTTTTTTTTTTTTTCAGTTTAGTTCTACTCCTGTAATAATTATTCTTTTGGGGGATATATCCCTTTCACTCAAAGAGTCAGAAATAGCTAGAAGTTCAGGACTGTAAACTTATATTCATCCATATCATCTATTTTCAATAACATTTGTGTCTAATACATGTAGGTGTTTTACATTACATGTAGATCAAGAAGTACAATTTACCATAAATTCACTATTTTATATGGTAGGAATTTTGAAAGATGTCTGGATTCGTAAAAGTTTCTTTCTATGAAATAACTGAATAACAACCAGGGTTTTTTTTTTACAAATTGATGAAAAAGTTTGCAGAAGTGTTTCTGGTTTTGCCGAAGGTCTGCATTATAATTTGTCATCATTATCATCATCATCATCATCATCATCATCTTCATTATGTCTTTCAAATGTGATGCTGATGATGGTGGAGAAAAGCATTGCAGGGGGAGGGGGCGTTGGTGAGACAAAAAATATTATATATCCAGTGTGAAAGGAGCTATCCCATCTGTGTACTGAACATTGATTTATCAGGAATCACAATATACACAGCTGTCCCAAGGTATTTCTGCCACATAAATCGCCTATCAGGTCCCGCTTGACAGAAGGGGTCAGGAGATAGGTAAACAGGAGGAAAAGGGAAGGGACAAGGAGACTGTACAAGATTATTTATGCCATATGAAGAAGGAAGATGATAACCAGTTTGATTAAAGTTGTGTATTTATTTAAGCTTTGTGGCTCTTGTGTCATGGGGAATAGGCAGCTGTGGAGGGGGGGGGGGGGGAGAAAGGGGTTGTTGGTCAGTTAGCTATCTGAAGCTGATGTGAACCTAGTGACCTTCTTTTGATCTTTTGGTCTTTCAACCTTCTAGTCTGGAATATAGCCTAAATATTCATTTATTTCTGCAACGACAAAAGAATGATTCTAAGAAGGATATGTGGAAAGGTGGAATTACTTTCAAAGTAGGTTTTAAGTTGGTAGCATTTCGTGAGTGGACAAAAAAAAGAATGACTTTTACAATGATCCTGTGAGTCAAAATGACAATCACATCAGCAAGCCCTTTAAAATAAATAAATAGATAAAAATAACATTTAGATAGGACCAAGGTTGTGGTTGATGCCTTGCTAAAATAAAGAAAGTGTTCAAGAAATACTCGCATTTTAAGTGGGGGGGGGGGGGGATTTAGCAAAAATCTACAGAATTGACGTAGTAGTAGAGCCTCAAGAAAGGCACATTTTCTGTGTACAGTTATGAGGTGACCATGAACGTGTGCAATTTGATAGTGACGGTGCAGCCTCCACAGAATCTTAATATTTGATATCTGTTTAAAATGTGCATTTAATTTTCATGGAATGTATGACAATAAAAGGTATGAAAATTTGATATGTTATATGTACATGCATGTTACTGCAAGGCAAATTTTCAACCCATCTCTTGTATTTCCAGTTTTAATTTGATTTCAGGGTTGCAAGTGAGAAGTGTAAGGAGAAAGGAATGGTTTTCCCCTCCTAAATATTTTCTCAAGAAACACAAGGGGTAACTGATATCCATTTTAGGAAATGGATATTTTGTTTATTGGTCATCAAGGGTTATGGGCGGGGGAGGAGACTCTGGCTTGGTTCTGTTCACACATGGTAGAAATATGAATATTTTCCTGAAGAGGTGATTAAGAACATTCAAGTCCAGTGTTGCTTCGAGTTAAAATAATGCCTTCACACCATTCCAAAGTTACAGATAAGCATACATGTACATCTACATGTACACCTGCGTTATGTTCCTTTCACATCAAGTATATGGAGTAAAGAATTACACTCTTTTTCTGGGTAGTTTGAACGTGCCCCTCCTACAGCCCAACTCTATAAAATTTTGAGAGCCGTGACAGAGAGGAATACTTCAACTTAAACTTGATGCCTGATTTATGGTTTGTGATAAAACAAGAAAGACCATTAACCCTGTCACACAGTACTTAGAGTAGAAATAGAGAGGAATAGCCTGTAGCATATAATTTTGTCTGTGATGTTCTGTGTAAAGATACATAAAGTCAAATATACATGTTAGGGACTATTGGTTTGAAGGATCTATCATAAAAGTTCTTATTACAAATCCACTATTGCCTCCAGTTTATGAATGGGTTTTGAGAGGCAGTATAAGTGTGACTTTTTTTTTATTCATATGGATGTGCCTAATTTAGTGTATACTGTTGTATGAATTGATAGACCAATATGCTAGTAGCATCAACAAAAGTACTCCATTAAACATTTAACAGAACTTTACCTTATTCATGTCAAAGCTTAGAGCTGTACCAATTTTGTCCTCATCAAATTGGCCCCCCATTGAGGAGTATTTTGGTTCAAACTATTTTTTTTTTTTTTTTAGTACAGGGTAACAAGCTTTGATTTCCCAAGGTAGCTCCCCCTTACCGCCTGGGTCAAAGTATCCTGCAGAGTCAGGGAATGTAATTAGCGGCATCGACCAATGAGAGAGCCTGCTTCTCTGCCAAGTTATTTCCACTGTTTTAAATGGCACACATTGGCAGAAGGTCAAAGTTCAAGCAGCTGCATAGAACTCTGGGAAAGGAATGAAATTATGATTTTGGGGGGAACATGGGGTACTCTCTAAGACATAGCAATTGCTCATAAAAGAAGGAACAATGGATATTATGCCCATTTAGGGGGCAGTGTTCAGTTTATCAACAGTCTCCTAATTGTAATGACGTTCCCCCGCCCCTAAATTTGAGAATGAAAACAAGAAAATGTGTCTTTGGAGTAGAGTATGTGATGAAATTTTAATTTTCAATATGATGTCACTTCCTGAAAGGTCTTCGTGTATCAGTTGTTTAAATTATGACTACAATATTTGTTTCCCATTGTTTGTCATAGAATTTTCAGTTATTTCCCATCTCTTATGTGATGCCTGCCAATTTTTGAGCATTTATTGATTTTTTTTCTTTCTTTTCATTGCCCAAACATTAAATAAAGTCAGTAATGTTTTGCTGATTAGTATAATAATCACACGACTGTTTAACAATGCCATCTCTGTAAACTTGGCTGGTACTTTCCTTTGTTTTTTGTGTCTTGCTATCTCTCATCACACACAAAACCCCCTAGCTATTGTTTCAGAATGTTTTGGCTCAGAGAAAGCGACACCTGCTTGTGGAAGTTTGTGAAATCAAAACTTGGACCGTAATTGGTTTGGACAGCTTGTGACAGGCTTTTACTAGTTCTGCTGAAGGGGAAAGGGGAAGGAAGAAAGATATCATTGGTTATATACAAAGGTCTGTGCAAAATAAGGGGTAAAATTTGGATCCTATTTGTAGTAATTTGCTGGTTCCAGTTTAATTTTGATAATTGATCATTCACAATTATTGGAGAGGTTGTGTTAGTCCAAGATGATGGCCATTATACCTAACCTTTTGGCTTACTATTTGACCATTACAACATTGTAGAATAGTGAAGGGTTGAGGGTCATTTGTACCAGAAATATCAACATTGTTCTCATTCGTGATTTTTTTTTTAACACTCTTGTTGAAGACTATAACAAATATAAGAATCTGGGAATATATAGAAGCCTTGCTTCAGTGTAATGGAATTGTTTAATTTTGAACTTTCTCAAAGCAGATCAAGGAAGATGTTTTATAAAGGTTATTTCAATAGGTGGGGATAGGATACAAGAAATAATGTCCTGATTTGAGTGAACAGTCAGGCTTGGACAGTCATTTTTCAGACTAATGGATTTTGTTTAGTGAATTGATTTGCTCATGAACAAGAAGTTAAGAATTGAAAACAAGAAAGAACAGAGGATAACCAGGCTGTAATGGATTGATAGTGGATCGTATTACTGTTTGGTGATTTGGTGAAAAGCCACATGAGACCGGTTGTTCAATAAACCACACAACTTGACAAATTGTGGCTGGGTCACAAGTTGGCATTTGATGTAGTAAGCATAAAGGGTACTGGACATGTAATGGATGGGACTAAGGACATTTGAGATCTAGAAAACAAGAAAAGAGAGTGTTCCTAGTTCTACCTCTGCTTCTTAACTTTTCAAATCTCATAATTGATCTTCTGCCTCGGCTTTCAGTACTTTGATTTAAATGGCTTTTATCTTTTGAAATAAATGTTCTTTTCTATCAGATCGATCCATTTATCTGATCATCTGTATATTTCTACTCGTCCTTTCTTTTTTAAAATGAAGGTAACAACAACAACAAAAAATGTTCGAAGATCAGAGCATGGTTTAGAGTTCACAACATGTCTATCCTCAGCCAAAGTTACAACAGAATTTTATGTTTGTCATGAACCCTGAAACATGTTCAGATTTGTAAAATGTTTTGTTGTTGCTGTTATTTTCATTTTGAAATTGTCATTGTGTCATTCTTGTGGAAATATCATCTGTTTATCTCAACCGTGTGCTTAGTTATGGACTAGAAGTGGCTTTGTTCTTTGCTACATCGACCCCATAACTGCTTTAGATAAAATGGTTTATTAAATATGAACTATGAAATTTGTCATGTACTTGTGTATTTTTCCACTCGTCCCATATCTACATAAAGAAATACAGTGGAAACTCACTATAGCGAGGACATTGGGACCATGAAAATTAAAGGAGAATGAAACCCTGGGAAAAATCAATTTTAATGAAAAGAGAGGATATAGAGAAGCAATTTAAAAAAAGTTCCATCAAAATCGGTTGAGAAATGAGAAAGTTATGAAAGTTTGAAAAGTCACAATTTACTTTCTATGGCAATCCTCAAATTGGCAATGTTGCTTCAAAGTGACAGGTTAAGTAGGACAACTCTCCATATGTTTTGTACACAAAATTTCATATTTTTCCCATTATCTCTCAAGGTGCAGCTTGTCTCCTTAGCTCAAGATATATCATGGGAAAATGTATTTGACACAACATGTTGAGTTCACAAAAAGACAAGCAGCATCTTTAGAGATAATGGAGAAAATGTGACATTTTGTGTACAAAACATATGGAGAGTTGTCCTACTAAACCAGTCACTTTGAAGCAACATTGCCAATTTGAGGATCGCCATAGAAAGTAAATCGAGACTTTTCAAACTTTCATAACTTTCTCATTTCTTAACCGATTTTGATGAACTTTTTTAAATTGCTTCTCTCTGTCTTCTCTTTTCATTAAAATTAATTTACCCCCAGGGTTTCATTCTCCTTTAACTTGTTACAGTATATCAGGAATCTCCTTATAATCAGGGTTAAAAAAAAAAAAAAAAGAACATAAAGACTTGGGTACTGCAAAATTACCTTGTTATATCAGGAATCTCGTTATATTAGAGCTTTTTCAAACGTGTTTCCACTGTACCCTTAAACGTATATCTCTTTCACTTTTTGTTATGTAGACATGTCACCACATGCATTCCTGCTTCACAGGTTTACGCCTGCAGTTTGAAAGTATGATACACACAGAAGTAGAAAAGAAATACTAACCTCCCCATTCTCTCAGGGAATCAATCTATCTGGGCTAAATACGTCCAAATTGAATTCGAATCGTAAATGGAGTATAGCAAGTGTTGCCCTGACACCAAAGCTCCATAGAAGTGATGATGATGTGCTCAAAGACATCATGAACTGATCCATGACCCACCTTGCTAAAATAGGACGTCATAGATGTAGCATATATAGGGCCTACATCACCTTTCAAGATATGTTACTCCTAATTTGAGGATTGTATGTCGCTTTGGGAAGACGGTCAAAGAGGGTTCTTTCATAAGGATTTTAAAATAGAGAATTTCTTGGTGATGTAATCAACCCTGTTATGGTCATCTTTTCTTGTTTGTTTGTTTCAAGAATGCTATCATGAATGCAAAGATATCTTGACTCTTCAAGGTAAGTGGCAACAATTTCTTGCCAGTGGTGTTGCTTGAATGATCAATGATAGTCGAGAGAAGACATGGAAACTTTAGAACATTCACCAAAGTAACAGTGGCTATGAAGATTTAATAGTAACTTCATCTTCCCAATGGTGTTGCTTGAATCATGGACCTACCATGCTTGAATCATCAAGTTTAGGAATAGGAGAGATAGAAGCAGTGGAATATGTAGAAAATTCACCAAAGTAACAGTGGCTATGAAGATTAATAGTAACTTCATCTTCCCAATGGTATTGCTTGAATCATCAAGTTTAGGAGAGAGAGAAGCAGTCGAATATGTAGAAAAGATGACTGCCCCTTTCTAATCGGTGACATGGTTTTATGGCCCTTTATACTGATTGATTCTACTTGTTGGAAATACATGTATGAAGATATGGTTCACTGTTGAAAAATGCAAGTGAATATCTTAACTTAGGACCCTAGAAACCTTTTCATAATGTAAAAGCCTTGTCTTACAGTTTTTATTCAGCCAAATTCTCCCTTCCCGCAATTTTAGGCAAATTTGCCTGCATATATAAGGAAGAACGTGCAGTGTAATTAATGTGTAGGTTCAACTGGATAAGTTTCCCATACTAATAGTGTAATTGGTGCAACTGAAAGGGGAGACATGTAGCCCTCTGGTTATATGTCCTGAATGGTAACTAATTGACCGGGTTCAATGCATAATCACCCATCAAGTGGTCATAAGATCCTACCCTTGTCAACTTCTATGCACTGACCCCATCGCTCAATGCGCCAATGTTTCTAGAAGATTCTCTTAGTTATTTTTGAGATGAGAAGCTCTTCTGAAGTGTATCTGATTTTCTTTTCTTTTCTGTTCATGTTGTTGTTTTTGCTGCTGCTAGGTCTGTTCAGGTCTGCTCACACTTTATTCCCACAAGCATTAAAATTTGAACTCGTCATAAAAGTAATGGGTTGGATTCTAATGAGAGGAAAAGGAATGTCTTTTTAAAAATTCATGACATTATGGGATTGTAATAATGTCTATTAAAATGCAGAGTTTGAAGCCTCAGACTCTTGTTCCGCCACATATAACCTTTCCTCGCATCTTCTTTTTGGAGGAGGGAAGTGGGAACTCTGTGAGGGGTTCTTGAATGAATGTCTACTTGGGTGAATTTCAAGTAGGAGTGGCAACACTGAAATGTGATATTGAGCTCTTTTTCAAGGGGATTCTTACGCTTTGCACATACTGGGACTTGGGAAATGCAACCAGCCTGTGGCCAAGGGAAGGACCCAAAAGAGGGTGGAGACATACTTGTTTTTAAGCTACTTTTAAGTGAAGATAGGGTAATGAATTGATTTGTTCATAAATGCTTCCTTGAGGACCTTGTTTGTGATGAATAAAGAGCGGTTGAATAGATTTCTTCTGGCTTTTTGCCGATATCTTGTGGCTTTCCAACCGAATTCTCCCAAGACCTATGGGATGGGCATTGTGTGGTTAGATGATGTTGCTTGAGAGTTGAAGATGAAGAGGACTCAATTCGAGATGCTAGATCTGTCACCTGACAATTCCCTAAGTGTACCTCAGTTAGAGCCGAGTCCATTTGGGATTCATGAAATTGGGCAAATATAACTCTCTCGAGTCAATAAAGATTAAAAGTGATGAATGTAAACAAATAATTCTATATACTTTTAACCATTCAAAACAATTTTCATTTTGTTTTTTAATTGTACCATCACCCCCATGGCTGTTATTTTAATTGTGGATGTTTTTATTGTTATTTTTGTATTGTTTTGCCTCTTCACACAGTATTTTGAAAGTGGCCTTTCAGGCTGTCCATTTTATTTCTATCTATCTTTTATCAGTTTTTCTGGCCACAAAGTCTGTTCTTTCACATTCCCCCAACCCCTCCCCCTCCCCCATTTCGCCCTCTCCCATGACAAATCAAAGCTTGTCCACGCTCAGAAAGCATGCCTCTTTCTTGACTCTCAACAGATCGCTTTCTCCAGCGCTTTCGGGCTGTGATAGCCTCCTGCTGATATAGCCTCTGTTTGTTTGGCATATTTCCCTCCCACATACTTATTTTACACCAGTTACAAGAGTAGCATGCAGGCTGAATCCTCAGAAGAAGAAAAAAAAATGGCTAGCTGCTTTACTTCATCATTCACATCACTAGGGAATTCCTTTCTAGATATTTTACTGCAAGTTGCAAGTTTCATTGAGACACTAATGTAACTTACATTGGCTGTAAAAGTACAACAGTGGTAGCATGGAGAAATGTAGGTTTTTGGTTTGATATCTACTTAGGTTTATCAAGGAGCTCCCTTGGGTTTATATAGAACAATTTTTTGATGAATATATTGATACCCCCTTCATATTTGCCATTGCATTAGTTTTTGTTATTGAATGTTTCGGAAATTTGAAATGGAGAGAGAATTCAATGATTTACAAGCTTTAAAACAGTTCTGAAATTACTTTAAGACATACATGTAAGGGCATTTTTGCCCACTCCTCAGCTACTGAAAGTGTCCTTGTATTCTTCGAAAAATGACACCCCCCTGCATGTCCCTTATCTTGGGGAAGAATTTTGTTAAGAAAATTTGAAAATAGAAAAAGGTACAAGGGAAGGTCTTGTTTGAAGCTCTTGACATGATTCTTGGAAGGTGGATAGATTCCTAGTGATTGTCTACTTCTCTGCCCTACTAGACATGAACACTGGATGTAAAGCACTATGGCTTTATGACGGCCATGCAAAGTGTTTGCCTGTCTGCATTCAGACTTTTCATATGTATCCGATTGTTTGTCCAAAGCTTTTGAATTGTCTTGTGAAAACACGAGTGGAAGGCTCACCGTATTTTTATTCTGGAATAACTTTTGAAGAGAGGAGCATGTACAGAGAGGAAGACGCAAACAGCATGGGGTTTGCGGCGCGTCAATGAAAACTCGTTCTTGTTTTCTTTGATGCGCAGAAACAACAAGATGCTTGCGGACATGGTGATCTATGGAAGCATTATGTATGAGGACTGTTTGAAATGTCAAATGGAATAGATGGGACCCTGCGTGACAAAAGCAAATGAGGGTATGTGTCTTCAAAAGGGACATGTCAAAAATAACAATGAATATAGATGACTTGATAGATAGGTATTCATTTATTACATCAAAATGAAAGAATAATAAGCTTATGAATAAACTGATCATTTGCACACTTCATGCAATTCTCAAATTATAGGTCAATGATTCCTATTTTATCTCATTTTTTGAGATGCCCTGTCTCATTTCCATTGAGATGGGAAAGAGTAAGTGGAAATAGGAAAGTGGTGTCAGTAAAGCAGCAAGCAGAAATAGAGATGGAATAATTTTTGAATGAAAAAGAAACATTATTAAATCAGAAGTGGGGGGGGGGGGGTGGGAATCAATTTATCCTCATACATTTAGGTCAATTAGTATTGAACAGAGGATCTAGGGGAGAGGAGGCTGATTGTTCTGGTGAGTGTTTTTTTTTTAGTGTACGGCTGGAAACTTGTCACTATTTTTGCCTCGTTGTGGTCATTCCCAGTCATATAATTTGGCTGCTTTGGCCAATCATTGTCGTCGTCTTCTTTTTTTGTCTACTGCTTGTCTAATCATGGAGGGTCATTAAATAGACATTACGTGCAAGAAGGGTACAGAGGGAAGGAAACAAAATAAAAACCCATCTCCATTTCCTATCATAGTGCTGAGGCTCATTATAAAGCCATATATGATATTTCCAGATCAATGATGAAGATTGCTATTATCCCAGAGGTAGTAGACTTGCACGAACAGCCTATAGTAATATTTCATCCCCATTTGATTAACACTTGATATATGCACCCGCGCCATGACAAATACAATAATAAACCTGACCTTATGCAAGTGCCTTAGTAAAAACACCACTTCTCTGCTTGCTCCTACGTTTTATCCCCCATCCAGCCCTGCCCTGACACCCAGTACGTAAACCGTCTTTGAAGCGCAGTTGACAATATACACAAACATCCGTGGTATCGGGTAATGTAAACTGGCGCTTAGATTTCGGCAATTACCTCCCCAAATCACCAGGCTTTCTATCCGATTCCCATTTGGCCGGGATGATTTGAAGGCAATTATTTTCTGATGTTGTCTCATGGGGTCTGGTGAAGAATCCTAGGTATGGTATAATTACTCCACCGGTTTGTATGGAAGGGGCCAAGATCTTGTGTGATGACACCTAACGGTTGTAATTCACCTTAGATTTATTTGTGTTGTGATATAAATGAATGAATTATGCCTTATAAATACACGTTAGAGGTGTCTGAAAGCTTACATTGGACTATCATTGCTTGTTGCAAAGAAATAAGACAAAGTGTTTGATGCTAGTCTTTCAGAGAGCTGCATGCTATGCTTATAAACTACAGTACACAGCCATTGTCTGTTGAGTAATTTAGGCAAAACATTACATTGCGGTTCCCTTACCATTAGGAGAAAAAAATGAACACTGAATCTGTTTTATGAAGCTACAAAAGAGTGAAAATTACACATTTCTCATTACACCTTGTTCATGAACCATATTGTCTCTGAGAGCTAGAAAGGTGTTATATATCATTTTACACAGTGCTAATGCCCTTTTGGCTCTAAAGGTATGATATTCTCTTTTGAACCACAACAGTAGACTTAAAAAGTTACAGTTCCAATTGAATTGTGAAAGAAACTGTCTCAAAGCAACTAGGAAAGGTTGATCACGTCTACATAAGAATTGTTTTATACTGTGAAGTTTTGGAATCATCAAAATAACAAGAAATACATGTAGACCCAATTTCGCTGAAAGACACATGTAAGTTTACAGAAATAGGTATATAGGACTGCACACACAAGTGGCATGAATATTCGGCCTGAACATTTCAGCTATTTCTCGTCATATTTCACATATGAGGGCATTTGAAGAGCTACCCTTTTCAGGGGACATTTCTAGTAAGATGTTCTTCCAAACTTACATAAAAAGAATGAGAAACCTAACAAATTATTTTTCACCTCTCCCAGAACTCAATCTTCTCTTTAAACACTCTGAACAAGTGTGCACTGCCCTTCTTCAAACATATTAGAGTTATCCTTTTGAAGTAGCTCAGTGTGGTCACCAAGATTCACAGAGTTCCAGAATCTGATTCCAGGTCCTTATTTTTGCTTTCATGTATTTGTTTGGTGTCATAGGGTCTGTCATTATCAACAGCTAACTGTCTTGATAATCAAATAAATTTGCACTCTTCTCAAAGACATATCACTAGACCTAATAGAAAGATTGTTCACTCATTTTCTTGAAGCAAACTAGCTTACTTTCCATCTTTTGATAACTCTTTCACTACCAAAGATGTGTGGAAGCATTGTGAGGGGCTTCTCAGGCTTATAAATCACCCATCTTCTTTGGTTTGATGAATAACTGTGACTTTCTACCTATTATTATTTTTCCAAAGAATGGAGATTACAGGAGGGTCGCAGTTTTAGCAGATAATCGCTAGCTTTACCCATTATGGGACTCACAATGCTGGTTAGAGAATAATGGTGCAGTTAATCTTGGTGTTAGGAAATTCACTCTTGAAAGAGTGGAATCTACTCAACAAAAATTCAAACCATTACTTTGGAGTGGATTTTACTGTAATCTGAAGTTGATTTGGGGGGGGGGGGGGAGAGGGGCATTATGGCATGGACAGGCCTTTGAAGCCAAGCAAGGTTGAGTGATTCTTACAGCAAGTGATATTGAGTGCATCCTTTCACTTTATTCAGTCTTTGGCAAGTTTTGCCTGTGATGAAAATAGATTTGGCATTCAAAACATGACGTCCTATAGATTCTTTTGATGAACAAGTCCAGAGTGATCTACAGTCCAGGCAAGAGTACGTTCAGTAGTTTAATTTTGTATGTTGTTAATGGGATAGAATCGGTTGTGCCAGTATTGTTTCCTGCCTTTGATTAAAGTGGAATGATCATAAGAGAGTTTTTAACTGTTGGGTGTGGCAGGATCCTCTCTCTTACTCCCCCCCTCCCCCCCCGTCTCTCTCTCTTTCTCTTCCCCCCCCCCCCCCCCTTCCACTCCTCCCTCTGTATCTCCCTCCCTCTCCCTCTTCTTTTTCTTTCATTGAATTATTCGCGTTCTTGATATTTCATTCCTGTGTATTCCTCTCATCGGTTGTTTTCTCTCATCCTTGGCTTAAAGAATACACTTGTCAGGTCATTGACTCAACATCTATACCAAGTATTTTCTTCCCTCCCCCCCCCCCCCTCCCAACCATTAAAATAAGAATTCTTAGCAAACACATCTAAATTCATGAAGATGTCTTTCCAAACCTCCAGGTTCCATTATTTTTGTCATTAGGAAGACTTACAACACAGTCACTCAAGTTGACAGTAACATTTTATATTCCTTAAATCCTCACAAAAAATTACAGGCATTGCATTTTTAGAAGCTGTTGCAGTTAGTACCTTTATGCCTTTTGATGGAGGATAAAAGTCTGCTGATTTCGAGAAATAGAGGAGAAAAGCTGGGCTTGCTTGATTAATACATGTATAAGGAGTGATTAGTAACACTGCTCAAATGAAAGCTGGAAAGTGGGATAAAATATAGTAAAGCTGGGTGGGGGTGATGAGTGTTTATGGTGTATTTTCATGAGGAGACAGAATTACAAGGGATGTGAACAGATAAGAAGAGATTATAACCTGCAGACTGTGAGGGTTCTTTTTTCTCCAATCTTAATTATATTTAAAACTGAAGGTTCTCTCTTACTCCCATTCTCGTCATTGTCCTCCTCCTCGATATTTCTCTTTTTCTCCATGAAAAGTCTGTCTGTGTGACTGGCCTGCTAGCTGTATCTCACTCTCCCTGCCCTCCCCTTCCCCCCCTCTCTCTCTCTCCCCATATCTACCCTCTCTTTCCTCTCCTTATCTTCTTAATCTTCTGCTCTGTCTCTGTCCCTCTTCGCTTTCTCACTCTCTCTCACTCTCTTTTATAATCTCTCCTTTCTTATCCCTTATATCAGTATATTGATTTCTCTCTCTCTTCCCATTGGCCAGTCCTATGTATGTGAATAGAAGAGGGAGGGGGATAATCCTGCCCAAGTCTTATTCACAAGTAGGCCTGAAGAGCTGGAATCAGGGCTCTTTTATCAGTCCTAAAAGGAGGTCTTAGTCCTCTTCTTTTCATTGCTAGAGGAACAATTGTGGTTACTTTCTGAAGGAGCCAGAGCTCAGTATGATCTGTAACCCTGAGAGTATAGATATTTGTTTAGAATGCAATGGAATTCAATTCTATAAGTCTTCCTTTTCTTGATAGTTATCTCCCTCCCTTTTATTCTCTCTCTCTCTCTCTCTCTCTCTCTCTAATGATCACTTGCTATATTGTGCACAGTATGCTGTAAAGAGAAAAGAAAGTCTTGTTTTGTACAAGACTCAGTGTAATGGTGTGGGTGTGGAGTTTTTTGTTTGTTTGTTTGTTTTTTGGGGGGGGGGAGCTTTGTAACTCTTCTGTCTATCTGGACGTTGTTTTCCCCCTGATTTTGTTATTGATCCTTTTTTATTCTTGAATTCTATTTTTGTCTTGTCAACTCTTTCTGTCTTGTCAACTCTTTCTGTAGTTACCCCCAAGAACTGGGATATTGTTTTCTTCTCTCCCCCTCCTCACTCTCGCTCACTCTCCCTGTCTCTCTCTATCTCTCTCTATCTCTCTCTATCCCTCTCTCTCCATCTCTCTCTATCTCTCTCCCTCTCTCTCTCTCCCTTTCTCTTTCACTCTCTCTTTTTCTCTATCTCTCTCACTCCTCTCCCCCTCTCACTCACACTCACTCTATCCTGTCCTCTCACTCTCTCCCTCTCTCTTCCCCTCTCTCTTTCCACTCTCACTTTTCAATCTTCTACCATTTGATGATTCCTTCTAGACCTTCACCATCTCCTCCATAAGTCCATCTTTCTATCTTTTCCTCTATCATCAGCTCTATCTATTCCTGTTTACTGCCTGGCATAAAATAAGTCTCTTTCATTAATTCATTAATTGTACCCTGCACAAGAAAGTCTTCTTAGAAGTCCTAGTAAGTAGTAAAGAAAGCTGATCTCAAACTTTGTAAAAAGGAATGGAGGTCTCAGAATGCAAGCAATCCATAAATTACTCCTTTTGCATTCATGCTATCCAGGGTATGTGATTAAAAAAAATCACTGCAGTTGTGTAGCTCTTACAAACGTAGGTAACCATCTTATTTTTAACAAATGGGGTTATTACCAGAGATCCCATCTGCGTTATTACGAAGGATATTTTCATCAATTGTACTGTCTTGACAAGGCCTGCTTTTTGTAAAATAAGAACAGTACATTCTGGCATATATGTGGCAAAGCTCTTAATAACAAGATAGAGTGAAAGCTGCAATTACAGTGGAAACTCAGTATAACGAGGTCCTTGGGACCATCAAAATTACCTTGTTATAGCAGGAATCTCATTAAAAAAAAATTTTTTTTGCTCACTTCTTACCAGTAGACCTACGGTAGTTCTTAGGCTTGGTAGTATGAGTACATGGAGTCAGAAATGTGGACTCATCATACAAGAAAAAGCAGTCACATTTATTAGATTTGTCAAACTTACTACAACATTAGAGAATAGAGCCTTCATAAAATATGGACAATAAATCAAGTAGAAAGCAGTTTCTCTAAGTTACATATGTGTATGCATACCAGGCAAGCAATGCTATCTGAGAATGGGAAGAAAGGTAGTTTACATGTACCTGTACAACATGAAATTGAAAACTGATATTTAAAAATAGATTGTGCTGTTTATTTGCATATAAAGTTTGATGGTACTTGTCTTTCAAATTACTTTTGCTTTTGCATTTCTTCTATCTATGCCTTCAAATGCTTCAGTTATGGGCAGTTTGTAATGTCGCTCTCTAGTAATGAAAAAAACCACACCCTGTAATAAACAGCATTCCCTTTTTCCTTGGAAGAATCTTTGCAATGAAACACAAGAGGGCAGTATTGCATTTATTTTGAACAGTCTTTTTGGAAAGTGTAATGTGGGTTGTAGACAATATAGGAAAACTGATGGTCTGCATGATTGCTGCTTTAGAATTTAATATTTTGTTTATAACAGTATGATCAGGGTTTTTTTCAGGACCCCCCCCCCCCTCCTCCACCCACTCCACAATTTCCTCGTTACA
Source organism: Heliocidaris tuberculata (assembly GCA_025618425.1). NCBI lineage: Eukaryota > Metazoa > Echinodermata > Echinoidea > Camarodonta > Echinometridae > Heliocidaris > Heliocidaris tuberculata. Next base: position 6,630,811 of record CM046837.1, read on the forward strand.
CATTTAGCAGAGGCAACCAAAAAAAAACAACTCATGACTCCATTAATTTCTTGAGATAAACCAGCTGCAGTACATAACTTTGATTCTCAAATCACTTGTACACTGTCTGCAAGTTGTACCAATTTTATTTTTGATTCTCAAATCACTTGTACACTCTCCAAATTGTATCAATTTCCCCTTTCCTGTACTGTATATCTATATGATGTGTACATGTACGTCCCTAGTTTTCTTTCTCCATTTGCAGCATCCCCCCCCCCCCACTTTATCTCTGCACCAAATTAGCTCCATGTACTGTAAATGTATAACTGTTCCTGCAAGAAACTATTCATCTCCCTCCCTCCTTCCCTCCCTCCCTCCCTCCCTCCCTCCCACTTTCTCTCCCTCCCTCCCTCCCTCCCACTTTCTCTCCCTCCCTCCCTCCCTCCCACTCTCTCTCCCTCCCTCCCTCCCTCCCTCCCTCCCTCCCTCCCTCCCTCCCTCCTCCCTCCCTCCCTCCTCCTCCCTATCCCTCCTCCTCTCTCTCCCTCTCCCTCTCTCTGTCGTACATCCACCAGCTCAATTCCACTCTCCCTCTCTCTCCCTCTCCCTCTCCCTCCCTCTCTCTCTCTGTCCATGTATCTCATTTACCTGAGACAATAGCCTTCGCTTAGCCCCTTCACCATCTAATTAGTGTAATCACAAGTGAGCTAGCATGATGTTATCCCTCATGTCAGTGCATAAACTCTGAATTCCCATTGTCTAAAACAGATCATATTTCCTTCTTTATGAAGGACATCACATTTTCATTAAAATAATTAGCAGTCATATTGACAATACCCATGTGCATTTTGTCATCTATTAGACAGACAAATACGTTGAAGATCATCACTGTTTTAAATTAACCTTGACATTTTTTTTCTACTCTCTTTCATATGCACGACAGGCTGAAGGAGAGGATGAACTAAAGAAGAGACAATTAATAGAGTTAGCGCTGATGAAGGGAACGTACAGAGATAACACAAACAAGCTACAAACCAGTATTGCTGCCACACCACTTAGTGAGTATTCCACCGGCTGGCACCAGTCTGCTGTACAATAGAAACACCTGATGCAAAGTTTACCATAAAACTACAGTGCTGTGCAAGTCAGTGAAAGAGAAATGGATGGGGGCTTCTTTATTTGATTTATTTTTAATTTATATTTGATAAATTATTTGTATTTCAAAAAGGTTTGTCTCTAAGTGCTTGCCTTATAAAGGCTGTTCTTTTAGTTTCAGATATGTACGTATTGATTATTCCTATGATTATGATAGAGTTAGAAGACAAGTTCTGTTTCATAACATAATAACCCTGAGACAATACTTTGCATATTGGTACTTCCAATGGGATGAGTTTGTTAGTTGAAAACTCCTAGTGGCATTCACAGTTTCCTATGGCCTCAGAATGAAACTAATCGTTGAGCTGTTTTCTTTTGCATCCATTTTCTCCTATGAACACTCTTTCAATTGTTCCCACAGCCTCACCCAGAACATTGCCAGCTCCCGCCGGTGCCTTAGTACCCCAGCCGATGAGATCGCCCACGCCCGCCGCCCAGGCCCACTTGCTGGCACCGCAGCTCCTCCCACGCATGGCCGCTACCACCATGGTCAACGGACTGGGTGGGATCCAGGCCTCGCCCACCATGATGCCCTCCCATGACGGCTCCAACATTCTCATGCCCCTGGACCCTTACCAGCAGTACGCCTTCACACCAGCCATGCTGGAGTACCCCCCTTCCATCTCTGACGGCACAATCGGTATGTTCATGGCCGCTGCTGTCCACTAGGTGTGCCCCGCCCAGTGGTAAAGGGTGCGGTGGTATTACCCCTTGTACTGCTCCTGCCACCCATCGATACTTAACCTAATAAAGACTAAGCCCAAGATATGTACCTTGGGATGAAACCCATTGGAAATGCCCATTAAATTCAATGGAAACATCTCCAAGGGTTTAAATGAAAAACAGTGATCAAGAGATTTGGTAATAGTGGAAACCAAATCATGAAGGGGAATTCCCCCCCCCCCATCATCATTAGTCTTCGTAGCAAATCAAAAAAGGATCCGACAGAGGCTGTTTGAACCATTTTCAAAGTCATCATTATTTTGTTTTGGCATTCTTTTGTGTCTGTAAATCAATCAGATAATAGATGTTTAGGCTATTGTGATTCCCCCAATGGAATCTTGACCAATCAACAAATGTCTTTCAGTACTTTCACCAAACGCTCCAAATGGAATTTGAAGCTAGCTGTCAAACTTCGCCCCAGCCTTTAGCTGAACAGAGTGTCTTGTTGAGATAGGACTCTCATGCTTATATTTTCAGAGAAATCGATCTGGACATTAAGCACGAAACTTCAAAACATTTCTTCCAGAATTTGGGGCATGTTTATGTGAAGAAGTAGTTTGAAGTGTATGCATTTCAAGTCAGATTATTTTCTTAATCATTTTTATGACAGCAAGAGAGAGAGAAAGCGAAAGAGAGAGAGAGAGAGAGAGAGAGAGAAAGAGAGAGAATGAAAATGAAAAAGAGGGTATGTAGTTCGTTGTTGATACTTGTTATCATAAAGATGGGAAAACACCCCAAACTGAAAAATGAGAACCAAAAACCAATTTTAGATTTCTTCCATAATGATTTGGTTCTCTGTTGCAGTTAAATCAAGTGTGTGAGCTTTAAAAAATATGTATCAGTGTGTGATATCTGTATTTTTTAAATTATTTTTTACAACTTTTTACAAGATCAAAGAAATAAAATTGACACATTGTCATCATGCACAAATATATCACATTATATATTTTTTCCTTGAGAAAATTATAAAGTTCAATGTAGTATCAACTCAAAAAAAATTGTTTTATAAGGAATATTTTTGTAGTAGATTAATGTTGTGAATGGGTTGTTATTAACCCTGTTCTAGTTGATGAAATGTTAAATTACATGTCATTTAGGTAAAATCTTGAAGTAGCTGGAATTTGTATATATATATTCACAGTGGCCTCGCGGATATATATATTAGGCAAAGTCTTTCAACAAATATAACATAAAAGTAAGGGATATTTGAATTCATAGGACTTTATTATGTGTATTTTCAAGGAAAGATGCATGCTGTAGACTTGGAAAAATGTATTATTTTTACTCATGACTTCCAAAACAACTCTATTTTCACTAAGTCCAAAGCAACTATCGTAGTTTTATGGACTTTAATGATCTTTTTCAGAGAGCAACTCACATGTTTGCAAAGAATAGAGTATTTTGTAATCAAGTATTCACTTCACTGATTTGCCAGAAACGACCACTTTTTTATAAATATATTTTAAATGTTTTTCAAGGAACAATAAGTCATGTTTATCTGCTTATATTTTGTAGAAAAAAAGGAAACAAATTTATTCACTAATTTCTAATCAATAGAGTTTTTGAATCACATTAACGCCAAGCAATAAATATGATGCAATAGAAAATTTAATACTATCTTACTCACTTTGTCCATATAATAAAGAATAACTAGATAACAAGTACCTTGATTTTGTTTTAATACATCAAATGTCATACCAGTTGTCTAACTAATTTATTTTCATTTCCTTTTTAATCCTACTTTAAAAATGATAAATCATCCCAACTTGCCCTGTTTGTTTTGGAATACTACAAATACCTAACTCTTATTTTTTAAAAATAATAAAAATGAACAAACCGAAAATGGACTAACATTGGTGCCCCGCCCTTGGATGGTGAATGCCCTCTGTGCATGACAACCCACCTTACCCATGCCCCGCCCACAAGCAGGTATAGCACCAAAGCTACGAAGGACTATCAGAGAACACCCATACCAGAGGGCAATGCTTGACCCACGAGGTTAGTTTCTCCTCTCGATCTTTATTTGGGCTTCTTTTTAAATTCATGCTGTTGTTCTTGTTATCATCATTCATTTGAATGTATTTGATGATTCACGCTTGATTTTATATGTTGAGCCTCCAATGGCTTAGTAGAGGCAATCTTTGACCCTTTGTACAATGGACTCTGAAATCGCAAATCAATATAAAGAGCACACGTATATGGATTGCAAATTAATTGCATTTTCATAATACACACTTTATACATCTGAATCATCTAGTACTCTCTATGCATGTGGTAAATTGCATATTAAAAGCCACTTTCCAGTTTAAAGGTTCATCGTCAAAGAGCGATCACAATGTGAATGCACTTGCAGTTCGGTTAGCGAAATGGAAAACATAAACACCGTGACTGAATACTAGTAACCAGATAAATGTGCACATGTACAGTGTATGTACATGCATCACAAAGTTGGAGGCAACGTTGATTTTGCATTTCTCAGAGAAATGTCCGAAGGGTCCTTGATTGTACACACCAGGTGGTTAGTAGATTGGGCAGGTATAGTCACAACAAAGTATGAAAAAAGGGAAATTTTCTTTTTCATCACCTATTTCTATGGTTGCGTCTTTTGTTTAGGGAGATGAGATATATTGTCCGCTAAGGGCCAGAAGGGCGTTAACTCATAATCATTAGAGGTAATGGCCTTCTGGCTCCCAACAGATGATATGTTAGCTGTGAATAACAGCCTTTCAAAATGGCTGTAGTAGCCTGGGCTGGTATGGCACACTAAGTTGTTGATTTTACTTTAACTTTTGATGACATGTACGTATAGTAGAGCTTCAGTTGGAAAAACAAATCTTATATTCATATTTTTAAAGTATTGTTTGATTTTTTTTCAAGTTTCTCATGACCCTATCTATTTTTGGAGATGCTAGGTTTAAATAGGATAGGAAAAGAAAAGTTCCTTTCTCATACCTATGTGACTTTATATTTGCCTTCCTATCTTCAGTTAGTATCGTGTTTACATAATTTTGCTAACTGAACATATTTTCTACCTTTCAGCAGGTGCACAGATGAAGGGGAGCATCGTTTTTAATAATTCAATTTTTTTTTCTCCTCTTAATACTAACTCCTTTTCATTGCAGGACACCGACATTAACACATTTCTAAAACTCATTTAAATTGTTCCTTTTTTTTTCATTCTGAAATGTTGATGCATGTTGTTTAAGATGGTGCGATTGTAGAGGTGGTATTTCTCAGAATCCCAATTAGAAGATCGTAGAGCGAAGGGGATATGATGGGATTATCGTAATTATCAGAGAAGATCGTTACGCATACATTTAGTTACTTATTTAATAAGTATTATTATTATTAGATTATAGTGTGCTAGAAACATAGATTTATTGTATTTGCTCTCGATGGACATGGATTTCTTTTATATTGTACATATTTATGATGAAAGTTAAAATATTTTCATTTATAAATGCCAAAAGTGTGCTGAACCTACATGTATGTATAGTGTAATATAAAGACGACATGTACATGTTAGCACTGCATCTGAACAGACAGTGTGTTTTCTAAGCAATTATAAAGACTGGCCCAAGTGACTTTAAATATTGAATAATGTTGAATAATGAGAATCATAATATTTTTGTACTGTATATGGACTATTGGAGGTATATGTATATGTGGGACCAAATTTGTATTTTTTTCTTCAATCATCTGCACAATATTTGTATATTTAAGCATGATATTATTATGTTTATCCAGTTCGATTTTTATGTATGGCCAAGAGGGAAAACCATATATTTTTTATCTATCTTTATGTTAGAGCGTAAGAGGAACATATGATTTGATTTCACTTTTTAAAATCTTCCTATTTATAGTACATGCATGCATATTCTATGTTTCTAAATATATTTTTATACCTTGCTATATTATATTTTAGGTATTGTGGGACAAAAAAGAGAAAAACACTTTGTAGGGGAATAGAGGGATTTTGCAATTCTTGTGCTGTTTTCAGTGGTTGTAAAGTTTGTACCTTATTTTCATTTACCGGTGATAAAAAGATTCACAGATGTTATCATGTCCAGTATTATTTTGTGCTAGTATTGATTAAATCAGAAATTGGACAGGGTTTATAGGAAAATAGAACGTATCGGGGGAGGAAATTAGAGTAAGAAACACTTGAATTTCATGGTGACAAGTTGGGAACCTGACGTTATCATTGTAAAAGATTTTGTACTTAAGCTGAGGAATCAGTTGAATAAATGATATTGAATGGTGATCAAGAAAATCAACTGAATGTCTACACGGAGATCCAGATTTTGTGCAGCGTGATGTGATCGAAATTTGTTTCGAATGAAGTTTGTCTGAAGCAGTGAACTATGAATAGAAACAATGGTGGATTATCATTGAGGCATTTATCAGAGAAGGCAGGCTTGAATCTCTCAACCAACAGGCATATTTTTGTGGGATTTATATGTTTAAAAGATCTCGAGCTCATCATTTATCATTCAAATTATTCATTCTATTTCGGTTATGTCATGTAAAATATTCTAGTATTAAATCAGTTACACTAAAATACTGCTCCTTGTGCATCAGAGCTCCTTGATTGACCTGTCCTTCCTGATTTTGCCAATTTGATGAACAATTGCGTAGACGAAGCACAGACTGGTCATGTTTCAGGTATGATTAATCAACAGCTAATCACATCAATTTTTTTTTCGTTGTTGTTAACACTTCGTTTTTCCGCTTGATTTATCCCTCTTATTAATATGGCCACTTTAGCACCGTCTTTGTTTTTTAGGCTCTGGCTGCATGTGAATGGGGCCTGGCGGGGATTCCTTCCTTCTCATCCATCTCCTCATCATTATCATCATAATCACACCTCAAACTCACATTTTCTCAGGGCGCATTCACATTTAACATTATGCAATGATCTGTTTTGAGGATTAGCCGTAGTATGTGCTCCAGATGTCGCTATTGATGTGCTAATGTGAGATCTCTCAACAATTCTCTGGTCGCAACTCGCAAATTGTGTTGGTAACTTTCTATGTTAACATTTGTTTTAGCCGTACATATGTAACAGGCTACTTGTGACATGAATAATTATGAGTTTTGTATATATCCGTACTGACATCTTTCCACAAGGAACGTACTGTAATATTGATCATGATCTGTTCACATATGCACACTAAGGTGGGGATTTCTACAGGTATTATCGGTAACAGATCATAGTTTGAAGCTAAGTGTGAATGCACCCTGTGTTTTGTGATGGTATGATAATCTAACCCTTTTTTTTTTTCTCACAGGTGACAATAATTATGCTTTATGTGAACAAAAGATAGGGAGACACAAAAAAAAATCTATATATTTGGGGTTTGTCTTATATGCTCACCTTAATCATTAACTGCCTTGTTTAACCAAATATGCTGTATAATGCCTCGAAGAGGTTTAGGCAGAATAACTTCACTTTATTCATTCATATCTATTCTGCATAAACTAGAATTGCAATATATGAAGTTGATGCATCTTTTTGGAGTGATTAAACATTGATGTCATTTTCATGACATTCTGTATGCTCTCAAATATTCATAGTTGATGCAAGGTTGATGATTTCAATTTTTCAAATCATTGTTACCTATTGTACACCAGTTTTACAAAGTTTACATTGTAGATTAATGTCCCCCTTTTTTCTTTTTTAATTACGCCTTTCCCCAAACATTTAGTCCATATTACCTCCAACTTTTGATTTGTCTTTGTTCCTGCTCTGTAATGCAAGCTGGCATGATTTATTATACCCTTTCTAAATCTAGGAGTCTTTACGAAGCTGTATATCTCTGTCAAGATCGTAGGGTTTTCGTGCTTCATTTTGCTGTAATCTTGTTCATGTTTATGACCAGTCTGTCGTTTCTGATGTGTTCATGTGAGTGAGCGTGTGTGTGTTTCTATGTGATTCGTCTGTTTGGAACCAGAAGGGCGTTAACTCTGTCTTAAAGTATATGAGGTAACGTCCTTTAGGCTCTCACCAGACGAACTGGTATATAATGGATGACTTTAATACAGGAACACAAATGGGAATGCATCAGCTACCTTATGTGTGTCTGTGTGATTTTTTTCCCCCTAGGGATGGACATTTCTAAGCCACCATTTTCTAGTAGAAGAAACTAACTCAATTCATGAAAATCTGTTATTTATTCTTTTTTATACTAATTTATCATGGCAAGAGATTTGCACTCACAAGATAATGATTATTGACTTGACTCATATTCTAAACACATGCACCTGTATGAAAAAGTGTTTGAAAAAACAAAAACACAATCTGGTTATCTTGACAAATTAAATCATTTTAGTGCATAATTGCATATCATCATTTTCTTTCTTTATATATTCCTATTCATACAAAAGTGTCTCTTTTTTTTCTCTCTGATCCAATAGCATTCTCTTGTGTTCTTTCTCACACCAAAAGTAGATTGTTCGAGCATGCGTACGCTTTTTGTCTCTTTTCATGCTGACTTATTTTTACCAACTTTTCTTGCAATCTCTATGATTTTTAGCATTTGTATGAGACCACATAGCAACTCAGTTTCTGTTCTTAATTCTTCTCTTTTAGAAGACAACAAAAAATGACAAACACAGCATGAATTTGGTCTGTTAGAACTGTTAACCCCAAACAAGGAGCTTGTTCTAATCAAAAACTTTATATTAACATTTTTGTCCCATATCAGTGGTGTCTTGTATATCATAATTTAGTTATTATTTTTGCTATGGTATTCATTGTTCAGCTCCATATATTAACATCAGCTGCTTTCTTCATTTTGACCTACTTTTCTCCCCGAATTATTAAATACAAAAAACACAAAACATTAGTCAATTATAAAATGATGGTAATGAATGATAATTGGAAGATTAGATTACCAAAACTATACAGTTGATTGAAAAAAAAAAGTTGTAATTTGAATAACATTTTAGAGCCAAGACAAAAGTCAAGAAAAGAGACCTAATGCAGACTTTCCTTCAGTTTTTTTTCTAGTATTTTCATTTCCTTCAACAAATTTGGAAAAAAGAGTCTTTATTTTGTGAGCCATACTTCTTGCCATGATAAAGAACAGGTACAGAGGAAGATGTTACTCAAGTTATGTTATTCACACAATTTTTATGATATATTCTTCCATATTTGGAACATCAAACTGAAGTACTCCCTTATTTTTTGAATTTTTTGTGGGGGTTAATGTTGAAATCCCAAGTCATTTGCTTTGAACACCATTCATGCATGCATTGTTTTTACTCTCCAAACCAGAATATTATGTCCTTGTTGATCAAGATAAAATTGGAAGAAAAAAATGTTAACAAAACAAACCCCAAAAATTACAAATATTAACATGTTTTTGTTGTTGTGATTATATGGTTCACTTATCGCTCCCGATTACAGATAGAATACTAAGTAATGGAAGAAAACAAACAAAACAATGGGCTAATATCTGGTCAATACTAACAAGAGGTTCTTTTCTGTTTTTATCTTCCCAATTTTTGGTTTTTCATTAACTTGATCCTACCCAGCCGCTGCGGGCAACTAGCGTAGCCTGAACTAACACGCATCCTACGCACTCCAAGTACTCTACTTCGTTTTATCTTCCCGTGCCATCAATGACCTTTGACCTCATCATCTGACCTGACCTTCATTGCGTTGTATCAGTTGCCTTCGTCCTTACAGTGTTGCAAGCCGCACACTCACACACACACTCGCACATTGGGTGATACTCTTCACGCAGAGTTTGAATTTAACTCTCCTTCGTTTCAAAAGAAAAAAAAGAAAGAAATTAACCAGGACAGCAGTCACGTGGTCATGTGACCTCACTGCTACAGGGCTGTGATTTTAACATTCTTGCTTTTTTCATTTATTCATGTAGTCTTGAGGCTTGTTTTTATTGTGCCTGAAATATAAAGAAAACAAACCACTTCCATCACTTTCTTCTAATTCGAGACAAACGAGAAGCAGAAAGAAACATTATGCAATTTGTTCTTTTCTTATTTTCATTGTAAACACAAGCCAAATTCATTTCTGAAAAGATTTTTAAAATACCCACTAATGAATGGTTTGTACTCTATGACCTTATATCCTGTGTTTTCGTTGTTTTAGTTTCTGAATAACCCTCTGAAAAAATGTCATCCGTATGCGCCTAATTTCAATAGAGAATACTCTCTCCCCCCTACTTGTGTAAGTTATAATTTCTAGTTATTTATCACTATAGCATAACAGCTGTTTAATTATTGAAGCCATTTTTTCCCCTTTTTAATTCAGAATATTATTTGGTTGTGGAAAAGGCATTAGTCTCACTCATGGCTGCTAACGATGTTTGAAAAAAAAAAAATGTTTATCATTTGCATATTGTAGACTTTTGTTATGAATATGATTTGTAGTTGATTAACGGTTGAGATCTTACATGCAAGCTCAGTCAAACTTGGCTCTCTCCTTCTCTCGTCATATCGGTGGTATTGGTCATATAGCAGTTCCCACAGAATGCTTTTAGTCTCTTCCAGTCAGTGTCCATACGGGTGTGTTGAAGAGATTGCGGATATAGCCTTCTTGCAACCGTAAACCTAACAGTTCTCATGGAATTATATCATTTGCTGAGAGCCAGCCCAGAAAGGAATTAACCCTATGTAAAGTGATATAAAATTTGGAACTTCTCGCTTTCAGCTGATGGTTTGCAGTATTATACATACATATATGTTCTGTTGAGAGCCAGAAGGGCGTAATCTAACATTTTAGGTAGCGTTAACCCCCTTCTTGTGCTCAGCAGACAGGATGCTATCAAATTGAATACACCCATTCCAATTTATATTCTTCAGAATTTTCTTGGAAAAGTTTGGAAAATAGGTAACATGAAAGGAATGGTGCATTCTTCAGAAAAGGGTCTTTAATGACAAACCCTACACTTTCATCATATCGTCTGCTGAGAAAAAGGGCACTAACGTTACGTAAAATACTATTAATGCCCTTTTTTTGCTCTCAGGAGATGATACACTACTTGTTTTGATTGTTTGATATCATTTCTATGATGCTGCGCACAACTATGCTTTCCTGTGCAGATTTAAATTTTACAGTGGGATATGGACATGCGACCTTATGACGTTGAGTTCTGTTGCTTGTTTGACTGAGCTTGTTGAAATCAAAGATCTTGTAGCTATACTAGTGTAACTTTCCATCGCCATTTCATCATTCTCCCTGTATGCTTCCATTTTTAATTTCCATCTAATTTTGTTTCTCAGACAAAAAAACAAATGAGAAGAATTGTAATAACCATGCCAACCAAACTAGTGCTATGATTATCCACTTTTCACATTGTTGTACAATTAATTGATTAGCTTTTATATCTCTCTTGATAACTTAGAAAGTAGAAAGTTGTTTTTTGTTTCTCTCTCATCACTTCAATAGTTATTGTCATCGTTGATGTGATTTGTCTTTTTTAACAAGCAACAAAATGCTTTATATCTTTCACAAGCTCCTTTTATACATTTAACTCGTAAGCAGTAACCAGGGTGGACCCGGTCAGTTATTTCTAATATTTTTTTTCTTAAAATTGCACCGTGATTTTATACTTACCACAGTTGATGTAGAGTATGGTTGAATATTACTTTGATGCGTCATGGCTGTCAAATTGTGATGCAACTTCAAAGAGGTAGTGATGATTCATTTAATCACCTGTCATTTTTAATGCTCCCCTTGACGTTAAAAGGAAAACAACTCTAGAGAGAAATCTGTGCAGTGATACTGTAAGACTCTTCTCTCTTTCCATAATACATGTACCTCATACAGGTGAGCTCATCCGAACATTGGCAGGAATCCTAATAGAAGCTTGACATGATTAATGTATGTTTGTTTAGATGGCAGAGTGACAGTTCAAGGTGTTATGGTTAGCCTCTCTTTGAAGTTGTATCATCAGGAAATGGATGCCATGACAAAAAACCTGGAGTAAATTGATGATGATGATGGCTGCTACAAGGTGTGTCAGTAAAAAAAAAGGAAGGAGTAAGCTAGAGCAAAATAAGACCACGATATATTGCGTGGTATCCTTGAACTGGTGTTATTTCGTGAAGCACAGATCATAGATTTTCTTCCTGTTTTTCTGACATGCCTTGTTGTAGTAGCAGGGAAGCAGTGCTAAGTGAATGTGCTGACTACTTGCCTCAACGTGAGGCAATGGATTCCACCGTGACTATTCCAAAACCACTGTTGAAAGAATATGAAGAACAACAATGACCATCTTGCATGGACTAAACCATATGCCTGCATTTCACAGTGAAAAGAAACAAACTTTGCATCTAAGTAATCCGATTTTCTACTCTCTCCATTTTCTAACCAACACAGAAAATTCAAAGGTTTGTTCAGGTGAATTTGTTCAGTTCTTTTGGGCAAGGCACTTGTGGATCCAGTTGGTCCTGTCCTTCAGGGCTACCAGCCCATGAGTTGGCACATAGTCATAACTAGCACTTCTTGGGACATGTCCTTGAGTGTGTGGGATGTATAGACATGAATGCGTGTGTGTTGTGAGGTGTAGTACGATGGCAGTGATGTCATGAAAGAGCTAAGTGCCAAATATACAATCGTGTCCTGAAAAGATGGCATCAGAAAGCCCCCCCCCCCCCCCCCAAGCCAAACACTCCCCAAGAGATTCGTTCAAATACAGATGTGATTTGCTGCAACGTTTGGATATTATGACTGGCATGAATCTGTAAAATGCAACCATTCTTAAAAGATTTCTTAGAATTCTCAGGGTCATTCGCAGATGCTTTGGTCAAACTCTGTCCCATTCCTGGAAGATAATTCAAGGCTGTCGAAGAAGAAGAAGAAAAAGAGAAGGATTCCTCCCCCCCCCCTTTAAAAGCCATATTGATCTAGTATTTGTCCAAGCTATTTTTGAAGGTGGGTTTTTTAATCAAATTGTGAAACCATTTCTAAAATTTTCCAGTCAACCCAAAGATGATCTATCAGAGATGGTCTAGTCTTCCATTGTCAAATAAAAAAAAATGTTGTCTTCCACCAAACTCAAAATGTGTGTGAACTAGGATGGAAGAAAATGCATATCTGTTGACTGGAACATCTTAAAAAAGAGATATGAACAATTAGTCTCTGGAACCTCTCATGTAAAAGAAGATGAATCATGTTAAAGAAATGGTATCAGTATTTAATCAGCAGATTATAAAGTAAGTGGTTGTTGCGAAGAAGAAAAAGGATGAGTCAAGATTATTTGGGTTTTATTATAAAGGCAGCACTGATTTCAAAGCAAGAAAATGAAGAATGGGATAAACCTGCGCTATTAGTTTATTCAGAGTGGTAAAAAAACTGCTCTCTATGGTATGTGGGATGTCAGGAAGTGCTTTTAGTCAGCTGAGAAATGATAGACTGGTGGAAGACAGATTATATATGATGAAAAAAAAGGAAGATAACTCTTGATTCACCAGAATGGATTTGTTCCTACCAAGTGTGCCTTGTAATAACACTTATATTTTTTACAACACAGCAGCCTATTTCATTTCATTTCTTGCATGAGAGAAAGAAAAACTCAGGGAAACTGGCTGGAGAATATTGACATCTTCAAGCAAGGCTCATGCTAAGTGTCAAAATTCATTTATTTTATTTTACTACTGAAGTGCTAAGTTACAGAACACGAGGAGGCTGCATTCATGGATGCATACAAATATAATTGCGTTATCGCATGATTGACGCAACAAACACGATCAAACGTGTATCCAAGTGTTGATTTTTTTTTTTGTTTACCCTGTACAAAGTTGTTTTTATACAAAATATGTCGACAAAAAAAAGATAAAGCAGTACAAAGAGGCTGAATAAAAAAAAATGTAGATAGCTAAAAATGTTTTGTAGAATACACCATGTGAGAAATGACTTGTACTTATATTACGTTTTTACCATTGTGTTGCATTTTGTACTTAAAAACAATAAGATGATATATTATAATATGTGTATTTGTAATTTCTGTACAAGTAACATTGGTCAGGTATGCAAGGTGGAAAAGAGAGTACCTTTTTTGTAATGAGGTGCTTTGAGTATGATTTATTACAGTCATAAAGCTATGAATGTGTTTAGTAAAGTTTGAATGTAGAACAAAAAGAAATATGTAATTGAATATAGTGCTCAATGATGTGTTTTGCCACACAGGTGTAAAATCATTTTTCATTACAGATACAACCGATTATCACTTTTCCCTGATGATTTGTCCACAAGTTGGTATTTGCATTTCAAAATGTCGCGGCCAAACCTGGTCGAAGGGATATATGTTTTGATGAATTTATTGGACAATAACACACTCAATGAAATCAATGTGTCACTCCAATTTTTCATTCACATTTCTATATTATTTATAGCAGAGAATTGAGGCTGTTTATGTAGTTAGATGAAATAAGTTATAGAGAGACGGTACCTTAATCATTTGAACTCATCTAGGATCAAACACATTGTAGTATTTATGTAGACAGGGTTTCTATGAGGTGCTTAATCATTCAGTGGTATATAAGCCTTTGCTTTTGGAAAACAGGGAATAGGGTGTATGTTTGTGTGTACTTTAAGAATATTGTGTCCTCCCAAACCATGTGAAAACATATTAGGTTAATTAAGAATGAAATTCAAACACAAGACTTACTGAACTGAACATAACGGTTCATTACAGAGGCTATCACTAGCATTCTTTGGCAGCTCCATCTGTGGAAATAATTATTTTAAATCCATATTTGTTTTTGTTTTTTAAATTCCATTTGTCTCCTGGATCCTCAAGTTGGGTTATATTCCCTCCCCCCCCCCCCCCCCCTCCTTTTATCTTTTTTTCCACCTTTTTTTTTTATTATTCAAAATGTGTGCTCAACATTCATAGTTCTGCATTTGGCATATGTACATACATTCTACTTGGTATAAGAGGAGGATAGATGACTATAAACTTGTAGTTGATAGCTATTTTGTGACGCATTATGCTTTATTCTGTTGTTTAGTTATAAAGAAAGGCTGGAAGAATTTGTAGCAAAAAAAAAAAAAAAGTTTAACCCGGCCAGTTTCTTTTTGTATGTTTTGTATTTTTAAGTGTTAATATTTTCCAATGTCAACTTCCATTCTGTTCTTCCAGTGTTACTAGTAATATATGTAGACATTTTAGCACTAAAGTGCCTCAGCTTATATTCTTATGATAATGAATTATAAGCATTTTTCTGGTTGCTTATAGTATATTTCAAAGCAATACAAACATAGAAAGATATTTTGAATTCCTTGAGTTCATATTTTCATTTGCTAATTTTAAAGTTCAGTTTTGCACATTTTCCATGTATTTGGGTGAGAGTATAAGTTTACCATGGGCAAAGTTTGTGCACTTACATATATAGAATACATTGTCAGGGTAAAAATGATCACACATTTTGAGTAATAGAAATCAGTTAGAATGCATTCTGATATAAGCTAATTATAAATCATATTTGGTTACTTTATGCAAATGAAAAAGTATGCAAAATATTGTGTGAAACAGAGTATATATATGCAAAGTACTTAATCTTTGGCTGCTTTTGTGTTTTTCCTCTAATCAATAATGTTAGTTTTGTTATTATTAGGTAATATTAATACTGCCCTATTGAAATGTTTAGTTCAATCAGTCCTCTTATGCAATTTTTTAAGGGTAGAAAACTTCGATTGTGTTCTAGGATGAATTATGCAAAGTGCTTTTTTTTTTTTAAATAAAGAGGATAGTTTTTAAAGTACAACATGTTGATAAAACTGAGGGAAGAAAGCACTTAATCACACCTCAAAAACGTGTGTTTAATTCGGTCTCCTATATGCAACCGGACGAAAGACAGGCATGATATGATACTGAATGAAATGAAGATGATAAAGTCATTTTCATCATGTGCCTTATTGTATTTTTTTTTAATGGACGCTTATTGAAGTCCAAAGGACTTTATTCAGGCCTGATCCGATGTGGTACTTATGATAGATCTGACAATAAGTTTATTTGTTTTGGATATGGCTTTAAAAGTAGATATCACTCACACAAGCTTTGTCTTTGTTGATGGAATATCTTTCACCAGACTCAATTTATGCCACTCACAAAACCAACTAATTTTTTATTTTAAATTATTTTTAATTTCCTTTTGATTTATATCCAATCATCGAACTAGTAATTTCAACCTGAGCAAGAAATTTCAAACAAAAAACAGCCAATCAATTTTTCATATCAAATAAATTCTGATCAGAAATGAACTTTAGGATTTGAAGACTGCGTTTCTGGATATTCCTCAATGGTGTTGTGTGTTGGTAGAATCTACAGAAAATAAGTGCCTTAAGCGATAATGAGTGCCTACATGAATAAGAAAGTTGACAGAGATTTCATATCAATATGTATTGAATTAGCATACAAGTGTAATAAGGTATTAAAGTGAGAAAGATTTCTGTCAAAATTCTTTAGCAAACCAAAGCAGAAAAATTCAGTAAACACTTCTCAAGGCATTTGTAAGGGAAGAGTTTTATGTAAAAATACAGAAGGAAAAATTGTAGATTGTTGATTAACAAGATATATGAATATGTATTTTTTTTTCCTTTTTCTACTTAAAAAAAGCAAATGTAAATGTATTTCTAAGCATCGACAAATTTTGTCTGAATTTTTCGTCAATTGTTTTTTGATATTCGTGTGAGAGCTGATGTCGTAAATAAACGATGAAAACAGCGTAAACTGTCGCATTGTTGTATTTATTTCTTTCTCGAATTACAGCCGTTTAAAGGATGAGAATTTGAAGTGAGGAGTGAGGCTGAGAATCCGGTACCATAGCAGTGGCGGATCTACGGGGGGGGGGGGGGGGGGGGTTTAGGGGGTTTAAAACCCCCCCCCCCTTGGGACTAGACCCAGCTAATCACAATGTTATTTGGGCAAGTAAAATATATTTGGGCAAAAAAATAGAAAAAATAGAGCATGCAAGTATGCTTAAAATCGCAAGCTAGCAACCCTAAAATAAAAATTCTCCCTACTGTAGGAGGGGGGGGATACCCCCCTCCCACACCTTCCCCCCTTGCTCGCTTCGCTCGCTTCCAAGTAAACATTTATTTTGGCAAAAAAGATAAAAAATAGAGCATGCAAGTATGCTTAAAATCGCAAGCTAGCAACCCTAAAAAATGAAAATCTCCCTACTGTGGGAGGGGATACCCCCCTCCCACACCCTCCCCCCGCGCTCGCTTCGCTCGCTCGGGCTCGGTCTCTACGCTCCCTCGCAATACCCAGCTCAGCCCCTCAAACCCCCTCCTTGGAAAAAAGCTAGATCCGCCCCTGCATAGTTGTTCGTACTTTGTGGGTTGAGAGTTAGAAGGACTTTACCTATACACGTCAGTTTACATTTTAACGCCCTTCTGGCTCTCAACAGATTTCAGTTCAGACAGTGAGAGCAGTAGTGTCACAAACTCGCTATGGTTTACTGCATGTCTTCAGAGTCTGTGCCCAACATACCACAATGATTGTAAAATTCAGAGTGGAAATCCAATTAAAAAGACCAGCAAAATTTTGTAGTCATTTTGGTGTTATTCTATAAATCCATAGACGTTATTGTTATGTTCAGCTAATCGGTGAAGCCTCTTTCACTAAATATTGAATTTTCTCTTTTGAGATATTACGAATATTTTAGAATCGGCATTGGACGAAGCGGAATGGCGTACATGCTGCATGTATTCTCACTTTAATTTTTCTCAAGGTACTGACACTACTTTTAAAGTGAAAAGATAAAGATGCAAAAGGGATGTAAATGTTATGTAAAAGAGAGGGAAAAGGGTCAAGAAAGATTGTTTTATATAATGAGAACGATTGCATGTATTCTATTTTTTCCCCCTCTCTCAAGATTGTGACACTTCCTTTATAGTGAAAAGAAAAAGATGAAAACGGGATGTAAATGGTTTGTAAAAGAGAGGAAAAAGGAGTCAAGAAAGATTGTTATATAAGACCCCTTTCACACTCCCTGTTAGACCGCTCTAGAGGAACGGTTCTTGAAGAACAGTTTGATTGCTTTCACACTCCGCGCATTTTTTATGTCTCAAATCGCTCAACGAGTCAAAGTGGTCTTGTTGCTATGGCAGCTCAGGTCAGCGGGTAAATTTTTTTCGCGCGGAATTCAAACCGTATACTGCCTGCCTGATGCATTTATCTTTATATCTTTCCAAGGCTTCTTTTTTCCACTTTCCTTTTTTCTCCGTGTGCATATCATTCTATCGTCTTCTCTTTTTTACCTTTTCCTTATGTTATACTTTGTTTTATCGTTTTATCATTTTCATTTTCTCTTTCTATCTTTCCTTATTTTATTTTGTTTTATCATACTATCGTCTTTTCTTTCTTTACATTTCTTATGTTTTTCTTTGTTTTTATTATTCTATCATTTTCTCTTTCTATCGTTCCTTGTTTTCTTTTGTTTTTCTTTGTTTTCATCCTTCTATCGTTTTCTCTTTCTATTTTCCTTCTTTTCTTTTGTTTTTCTTTGTTTTGATCCTTCTATCATTTTCTCTTTCTATCTTTCCTTGTTTTCTTTTGTTTTTCTTTGTTTTCATCCTATCGTTTTCTTCTTTTATAGTTTCCTTCTTTTCTTTTGTTTTTCTTTGTTTTTATCACTCTATCCTTTTCCCTTTCTATCTTTTTTTCTTTTCATCCTTCTATCATTTCCTCTATCTTTCCTTCTTTTCTTTTGTTTTTCTTTGTATTTATAATTCTATCATTTTCTCTTTCTATCTTTCCTTGTTTTCTTTTGTTTTTCTTTGTTTTGATCTTTCTATCATTTTCTCTTTCTATCTTTCCTTGTTTTCTTTTGTTTTTCTTTGTTTTCATCCTTCTATCGTTTTCTCTTTCTATAGTTTCCTTCTTTTCTTTTGTTTTTCTTTGTTTTTATCACTCTATCCTTTTCCCTTTCTATCTTTTTTCTTTTCATCCTATCATTTCCTCTTTCTATCTTTCCTTCTTTTCTTTTGTTTTTCTTTGTATTTATAATTCTATCATTTTCTCTTTCTATCTTTCCTTGTTTTCTTTTGTTTTTCTTTGTTTTCATCCTTCTATCGTTTTCTCTTTCTATCTTTCCTTCTTTTCTTTGTTTTTATAATTCTATCATTTTCCCTTTCTTTCTTTTCTTTCTTTTCATCATTCTATTATTTCATCTTTCTATCTTTCTTTGTTTTCTTTTGTTTTTCTTTGTTTTGATCCTTCTATCGTTTTCTCTTTCTATCTTTCCTTGTTTTCTTTTGTTTTTCTTTGTTTTTATCATTCTATCATTTTCTCTTTCTATCTTCCCTTGTTTTCTTTTGTTTTTCTTTGTTTTCATCCTATCGTTTTTTCTTTCTATCTTTCCTTTTTTCTTTTGTTTTTCTTTGTTTTTATCATTCTATCCTTTTCCCTTTCTATCTTTTTTCTTTTCATCCTATCATTTCCTCTTTCTATTTTTCCTCATGTTTTCTTTCGATCGTCTTTCCTTTCTTTAAATTTCTTGTTTTTCTTTGTTTTCATCCTATCGTTTTCTCTTTCTATCTTTCCTTGTTTTCTTTTGTTTTTCTTTGTTTTTATCATTCTATCATTTTCCCTTTCTATCTTTTCTTTCTTTTTATCATTCTATCATTTCCTTTCTTATATTTCCTTATGTTTTCTTTCTATCGTCCTCTCTTTCTTTTAATTTCTTTGTTTTTATCATTCTATCCATTCCTCTTTCTATCTTTTCTTAATATGTTTCTTTCTTTTCATCATTTTATCATGCAGCGATGGCCTGCACTTATAGGAAAATAAAGGAAAATCACGCCTTGATTTCCCGCGGAACACACACGCTCACTTCCGGTTGAAGTACGCTTTAGTATCGCTTTCGCTTTCACACTGCACGTTAGAGCGCTCTAACTAAGAACCGTTCCTCAAGACCACCTCCCGAGGTGGTCTTCTGGAGCGCTCCAGAAGAACGCTTCCTGGACCACTTTAGCATTCACACTCACCTCAGAACCGCTCCTGAGGAACGGGTCTTAGTTAGACCGCTCTAACGAAGTGAGTGTGAAAGGGGTCTTTGTGAGAACGATTGCATGTATTCTTTCCCCCCCCCCCTCTCTCTCTCTCTCTCTCCTCTCTCTCTCTCTCTCTCTCTCTCTCTCTTTGTGACGCTTCCTTTACAGTGAAAAGAGAAAGATGAAAACGGGATGTAAACGTTTTGTGAAAGAGAGGAAAAAGGAGTCGAGAAAGGTTGTATTGTAATTAGTGTCAACGATAGAGGGAACCATTGTAAGTCGTCATTATCTCCTTTAAAGCCGTATATTCTGATTAACGTAAGAACTTAAAACAATTGAGAAAAGTAAACCTTTTACCTGATCACAAAGAATTTCGAAATCAACCTATATATAAGGCAGTTTCAATAGTCTTTTGTCCAACTATTGAAACGTGCGAACATTACAGTGACGTATTACATAATCCGAACAGGATTTCTACAGGATATACAATTGCCCTCGAGTTGATTTCTCGAAAGTCTTTGCAAACTTAGTTAATTCATGATATGAAAGTGACAAATATTCCTTTTTTTTTTTATTTTTTTTTTGGGGGGGTGTTATTAAAACGTGCAAAGTGTTATCAATTTGTTTTGTTTGTTTTCTTTCTTCTTCTTTTTTCAATATAAAAGCGTCCAATAAAAAACACATTTATCATACTTTAATCTAATACCTACAACACAACTACCCCCCCCCCAAAAAAAATAATAATAACTACACCTCCTTGGACAATAATTAGCCCCTGAATACCTACCCGTGGACCACAACTTCCCGAATAAAATTACCCTATATAGGCCTAGACGATTACCCACCCCCTCCCCCCCCCCCCCCCACCCACCCCCCCAAAAAGGAGGGGGCAACTGCCCAGTGAGGAATATAATCCTATGTAATTTTCCTAGGGGTTAGTGGAGGAGGTGGTGGTACTCCAGTAGGGTCTCAGTTTTCCGGATAGATACCACAAAATTATACTTTCCCGAAAATATTATACATTCAAAACTAGGGGAATTAAAAAATAGAATAAACTTATGAGCTTCAACTGAACCTCTGTAACACGTTCATGAATTGATTTTTTTTAAACCTATTTTCATAAAAAATTATATTTCCTTAATATTCATCTCTATGCACAAGGGGATTTCGATAAAGAAGGTATTGAGTACTCGGAAGCATAGTCTGGGTGGATCAAGGATTTTTTTTTTTCTAGGGGGGGGGGGCAATTCAGACAATAATATTTTCTGACAATCGAAAATTTCTATAGAATTCCCTGAGAAAAAAATGAAGGAGGAAGGACAGACATTTTAAAGGTTGCGCACTATAGGTATGGCACTCATAAACGAGGGGGGGGGGGGGTAAAAAAAAAGAGGGCAGGTTTGACCAACTCCCCCAGATCCGCCACTGAGGAAGTCTTAACTTTCACTGGCCAAGGAAAGGGAAGACCTTTAGAGACGGACAGATGTTCTTCTGTTGGTTGAATGAATCATGTCGCTAGATGGCGCTACAGCACAAATCGAAGAAAGAACTCTGAATCGAACTCGTCACTGACTGTCGGCTGTGAATTACATTGAACAACATGTGATCTTTTCCATTGTCATAGGTATGGCCAGGGGCGGATCCAGGATTTCGTATATGGCGGGGGGGGGGGGGCACACAAATGCAGGATTGTCAACTTTGGGAAACTGCTTGGAGGGAGACCCATATTTTTTTGGTCTCGCCAGCCCTCAAAAAGTCGCTCAGTGGGGGGAGGGGGGGCAGGGGGTTATGGGGTCCAGTTCCCCTCCATAATTCTCTGACAAGCAACAAAAAATAAAAAAAATAAAAAAATCCCGTTCTAAAAGGGGGGGGGGGCGCAATCAAAAAAAGGGGGGCACAATGCATTGTTTTCTTTCAAAAGTGGGGGGGGGGGGGTACGGGCCGGGATTTCCCCCCCCCCTGAATCCGCCACTGGGTATGGCTATATTACCTGTATTTACGGTGTACATGTAAATAGGTAAATAAGGTAATATAGCCATATACAAATATCGCATGAATTTTTTTTTTTTTTTCAAGCATTCATATAAAAAAGTATCACCGACACAGAATTTAGCTTTTCTGTGGTGAAGTGAGGGGAATCAAGAAAGACTCAACAAGCAGCCAGCCATTATACAATTATTAGGATTGGAGGCGGGGAGCGGGAAAACGGAGAGAAGGAGAGACAGAGAGAGACAGAGAAAGACAGAAAAAGACAGAGGGGGAGAGAGAAAGAGAGACAGAGAGAGAGAGAGAGAGAGGGGGAGAGAGAGAGAAAGAGAGAGAGAGAGATGGGGACAGGGGGAAACAACCGCGTAGACAGGATTTAATTTAGGGGGGGGCGGTTGTGATGAGCTCGTGAAGCGTGTTTCCAGGGGGGGGGGGTTAACTTTGACGTTTTATAGCAAATTTGAGAGAAAAATAACGGCTCGTAGCAAACCTTTTATTTAGGCGGAAAGTTAGTTCGACGCCCTGACTGCTTTTCAATTATTTGGACGCAATACTGCACTGTTTGTAACAGGGGTGGGTGCAGGGAGGGGGGAGCTTCCCCCTTCCCGCGTTTGACGTTTTAGCAAATTTTGAGAGAAAGATAAAGGCTCGTAGCGCTTTTTAAGGCTTTTTTTCTTTCACTTACCCCGCTTTTTCACTCTCCCCGGCAAAACGGAGAGGGGACAGGAATGAACTTGGTCCATATCTTTCTTTTTACACTTAAAGCCTATAAGTAGTGACAAAAGGGTTAGTGGTAAAATAGAGGCTTTGATTGTAGACTAATCAACAAGACCAACGTCACGCATATATTATATATGCGCCGCGTTAAAAACAATCCACAACAACGCCACAGCGTAATCGGGGATTCCCCTGTTGAACTCGCGAACACACTACGTCCACAGCACGGTACAAAGGCAGTTTGCTAGTTTGTTGCCATACTATACTCCGACGAAATTTGACCACTAGGCCTGATGTGACTCCGAGTCTCCGACCATCTATTGTCGGCGCAATCTGTCATTAGAAAGAGGTTTGGAACTAGTAGAGTAATGGTATTTTGGCATTATCGTGGCTGAGGAAAACACCATTCACTCGATCCGCACAGCTAAGCGCTTCATCGCGTTTACACGCATTGCATGCATGGTTTCCTCTAACTCCAGGGAGCTCGAACGCGTAGCGTTCGAGCTCCAGGTACAAATAACCGACGTCTGCATCGCCATGAGTTTGGTTAAATTCATTTGTTAGTTTTTGAAGGTAAGATGAAAATTTGTACTTACATGTCAGGATAATTACTTTATATATGCAGTAGGCTTTCAGATTTCACGATTTGACGATCATTTCGATGAAAAAAAGATAAATTTCCTCTCCGAGCCGATCTTTCCCCGTGTTGTATCGTCGATGCAAATGACTCGTATTCACGGTGCACATGCAATTCAGCGCATGCGCATTGCGAATACGAGTCATTTGCATCGACGATACAACACGGGGAAAGATCGGCTCGGAGAGGAAATTTATCTTTTTTTCATCGAAATGATCGTCAAATCGTGAAATCTGAAAGCCTACTGCATATATAAAGTAATTATCCTGACATGTAAGTACAAATTTTCATCTTACCTTCAAAAACTAACAAATGAATTTAACCAAACTCATGGCGATGCAGACGTCGGTTATTTGTACCTGGAGCTCGAACGCTACGCGTTCGAGCTCCGATGAGTATGGTTTCCTCCTTCCCCGTCAATAGACTCAGACTGCACTTTTTGCGTGATCACGAATGAGTGGTTTCCTCAACCACAATATACCCGATATTTTAATCAATATGACGTTTGTTTTTCTTTTCAATGAATCAGTTCACGATTTCTTTTATCAGACCAAGGAGTTCTTGATCAGACATTGCATGAGAATGTTGAGATATTTGTCGATTTGTTAGACATGTTGTTAATGTCAGAGCTCCCGAGCTATGTACAAAGCCATAACTGTACGAGCTCCGTGGCTTATCAATAGGTGCGTTTCCATCAGCCCGAGTTTGCTCAAGCTTGAGATTCTAGCCCGATCAGCGCTTCTCAAGAAAAAAATTCCGAGTTTGAATAACCCCGTCTCCATCAGCCCTTGTCGAGCGATTCCCGCTCGTTCTTGGAATAAACTCGAGC
This sequence comes from Heliocidaris tuberculata, assembly GCA_025618425.1. NCBI lineage: Eukaryota > Metazoa > Echinodermata > Echinoidea > Camarodonta > Echinometridae > Heliocidaris > Heliocidaris tuberculata. The sequence goes on from CM046837.1 coordinate 6,654,811, forward strand.
TTCAGAGCATGCGCACTTTGAAGATGGAAAATTAAACGAAATAAATGAGGATAAATGAAAAGAAAAGAGCATAGAAATATATAAAGAAAAGATAAAAAGAGAGAAGGAAAATAAAGAAATACATAAGAATAGAAAGAAGAATAAATAATGGGGAAAACAAAGAAATGATTAAGGAGAAAAAAGAGAAGGGAAAACAAAGTAATACATAGGGAAAAAGATAAAATAGAAAGAAAAACAAAGAAATGCATAAGGAAATATAAGGAAAAGAAAAAAAAGAGAAGGAAAACAGAAATATAAAGGGAAGAGGATAAAAAAGAACAAAGAAACACATGGATAGAAGAGTAGACAATGGAAAAACAAAGATACAAAAGGAAAGGATAAAAGATAGAAGAAAACAAAGAAATACATAAAGAAACAAAGAAAAGAGGATAACAAGAAGAACAAATACATAAGAATTGAAAGAAGAATAAAAAATGGGGAAAACAGAAATAAATAAGGAAAAAGATAAAATAAAAAGAAAAATATAGAAATACATAAGGAAATATGAAGAGAAGAGGATAGAAAGAAGAACAAAGAAATACATTAGAATGGAAAGAAGAATAAATAATGGGGAAAACAAAGAAATATATAAGGAGAAAAAAGAAAGGAAAAACAAAGTAATAGTTCATAAGGAAAAAGATAAAATAGAAAAACAAAGAAATACATAAGGAAAATATAAAGAAAAGAGGACAGAAAGAACAAAGAAATACCTAAACAAAGAAAAGAGGATATCAAGATCGAAGAACAGAAAATGGGAAAAAACAAAGAAATACATAAGGAAAAGATAAAAAGAGAGAAGGAAAACAAAGAAATACATGAAGAAAAGAGGATAGCAAAAAGAACAAAGAAATACATAAGAATAGAAAGAAGAATAAAGAATGGGGAAAACAAAGAAATACATAAGGAGAAAAAAGAAAGAAGGAAAAACAAAGAAATACATAAGGAAAAGATAAAAAGTGAGAAGAAAATCAAGAAATATATAAGGAAAATACAATTTCTAGGATTGGTGTCATGAACAAATTAACCCGAGTCTAATCCCGAGTGTGTCTTCACCTGCCGCCAAATAGCGTGCTATTTCACAAAAAAACCCGAGTTGACTTGGGTTTGTAAGCTCAAGATGAAACCCACAAAATAGCCCGCTATTTGCATCTTCATTACAAACTAGCTCGAGCTAGCTCTGATCGGGTTAGTTCCCCCGGATCAGATTTAGCGGGCTATTTCGGAAACTCGGGCTGATGAAGACGGGCCTACTCTGGCCTGAGCTCCGTGGCTTATCAATCTGGCCAGTACCAGATTGATAAGCCACGTACGGAGCTCGTACAGCTAACAAAGCCATGGCCAAGCGCCATGCTCATGTACCACTCAAACATATTCGCAAAAATTCCCCCGTTTGTTTTTTCTTGGTTTGTATATCATGTGAAAGTTCTTTTTATTTAACTAACAAAATGAGCCTTATTCACCCGAATGTGTCTGGTATATTTATAATTTCATTTTGAAATTTTTCGACTTTTTGATGTCGCCCCACGTCAAAAAGTAACGGGACTATTTTAAATTTTTAGTAGCTCCCTCTGAGGTTTTTGATACAGTATCCTATTCAGGGAAATCCGTGAAAATTTCTGATTTTTAGATCCTTATCAGGGAATTTTTAGATCTTGCATAGTATTGTACACAGCCGAATTGAGGATTGGTTCTTCGTACAAAAAAAAACAAAAACTAGCCGTTATTTTTGTCAGAGTCGATACTAAATTTCTCATCTAAATGGACTCTACTGGTGAGATATGAGTTATAATGCTGTCTAAGCATCAGATTCAGAATGTTGATATATCTAGATACTTTGAATCATAGTTTTACTCTGTGAAGCGCCCTTTGACCTGTACTCCAATATCTCTTTTTAAGTATGTACATGTACAAGGTTATTTGAAATAACCTTGTACCCCTGCACATCTGTACCTGTCTGAATTCCTATACATATAGGCTTTGTGTGCGTTAATTAGCCTGAATTAGTCCAGGATAGAACATACATCAGGAAGGGAAAAATACGAACTACAGCTATTTGTGCAGAATACAATTATTATTCATATTAATAGTAGTAGTAGTAGTAGTAGTAGTAGTAGTAGTAGTAGTAGTAGTAGTAGTAGAATTAGTAATTATTGTTATTATTATTACCTTATTATTACCAGATCTACTGGGAAAATGCATCTACATGTATTTCTGCAGTCTTGAGTTTCCAGGTCCGTATCTCCTTTCTATCTCTCTAGCTGGTCGGATCTGGATAAGTTCATTGTGTCTGTGTGCTGTGCCAATGGGATGGAATATGTGACTATTCCCATGGGTGAACATATTGCCATGCAGACCATGGTACCAAAACTTGTCTAACTTTGTCTTGAACTTGAAGCTATTGATCTGACTGGTGAAGCCCTAACTATGTCTGCAGGCAAAGAATTCCAGTCATTGACTACTCTGTCTCACTGTCACATTAATTCTGCTCTTTCTTAGAAACAACTTATAGGGATGGTCATATGTTGTTTAAGTGGTAGCAGACCTGAAAAACAAGTCTTTCTTACTATTATTATTGTTATTATTATTCTGAAAAGCAGGATCAAGTCCGTATATTCTTGAAAGACTTTGCTTTAACAAAAAGCACCAAGTGCTATCAAGTGTTATTATTATTATTATTATTATTATTATTATTTATATTATTATTATTATGTATTTATGTATTATATTGAATTGAGCCTGGGAGGGGTAAAGCGAACTGAATCACTGTAGCCCTCAGGTCTCTTCTCCCGGTAGGCCTTATATAATAGATATATAAAGCTTGTCCTAAGATATCCTCATATGGGCCTACTGGGATAATGAACATATAAATACGATAACTATTGACTCTTTGCACTCCATCTATAGATCAATGGACTAAGTTATAGATCTACATATAACAGGTTTAATTCAGTCCGCATTTATGAATATGAGCCATAATGTCCATTTCTAAGTAAATAACAGACGCTGTACTGCAACTCCCTGCCCCCTTCTTAGAATTTTGAAACTACTGATGTAAGAGCAACTGTCACATCATATTTTGGAAGAGAGGAGGTCACTTTGTAATAATTATATCTTATCTACTATGTTTTAATGACAAAGTAACTCTAAAGGGCTATTAGTGTTAAAAACTTTGCTCACTCCCACATGTATATTTGGGCAAGAGACCCCCCCCCCCCCCCCGGCAATGGGGTGAGGTACACCTACAGTATACAGGAAGGAAGACTGTCCAAAGAAGTTCAAAATTGTTTTGTTTAATAGTTTGGGCTCCACAGAGTTGAATGAAATCTTAATCATATTTTAAATTAAATTCTCAGGGAGTAGAACCTGAACTTATTGCGAAATAATACCTGCTGGTTCAGCTACCTCCATCATGAAGAGGAGTGCAAGTCCAGGAGACATAGCTGGCCCTTCACGGAAGCGCCTTCCTGATGAAACTGAAAAAGTAAGTAGATGGAATTTTTTTCACTGACACAATCATATAAGAAATCTTGTGCACCCATCCAATCCATAGCATATTTACATGTAGCTGACAGGTTATCCATAGGTCCACAGGAGGAAGAAGGGGAGAAGGAGAAGAAGGAGGTGGCGGAGAGGAAGAAGAGGAGAATTATGACTGATGTAATAGAATAATAATGTAAAGAGAGGTGAGCATACTGATTGTGATAGGCATATTCCCTCATGCAAATTCATTTTAATGTAATAGGACCCGTCCCAAGTTCTTAAAGTGCAGCCTGGCTAACAAGTTGATAGGAGAACAGCCATGGAGTTTGGCTTTTTTGTCCTTTGAAACATGTACAAAATAAAAGATAGAAATTTGTTTTTCATAAATTTGTGAATAGTTCTGATAATTTTTTAATTCCTGTGAAGACCTATCACAAGTCAACAGGGAGGCAGGATACCCCCCCCCCCCCCCCCCCCCCGACTAAACCAAGAAAAGCTTACAAGTGCCATCTTTAATGTATTTCCTATCAATTGGATACCAACTCCGTTTTACTTCTAGTTTTAATTGGATACTAACTCAGTTTTACTTCAGTTTTAATGTGTGTATTATTCAATATTTACCATAGCATGTACTCTATTATCTTTCTTCCTTCTCAGTTTGGTTTCAGTGTCGTTTTATTTCACCTTAATAGATGTATATCACAAACTTACACTGCTCTCAAATATCAACATGCAATGAACAGAGATTTAATGCATTAAGAATTTGGTTCAACTAATAAGCTTTCCCATCTCTATTAGCCAGTGAAGTAATTTATGAAGAGTTCAAAGACGGATCAGTATAACACTAAGAAATGGGTTATCTATTTTGTTGCAAGTTACCACAACTCTTTTAATGAGTACCGTATGGTGTTAATCTTTGCTATGACAGGATGAACAGGTCCAGCTAGGAGCAGCAACAGAGGTAGATGCACGCCTTCTTCCACAGGGTCAGACTCGTAAATTATCAATATCAGTCATGGCAAAAATCATATGGTCTGGTTCCCTGGAGTTTGATGATGTACATGTAAGTTAGTCTTTTGAGAAATGGAATCTGAGCCATTTATCTAAGTAAGATTATTAGAGTTTAAATACAGTACATGTATATTGCAATTAGTAGTCCTTTGTTTACATGGTCACACAATACATAGCATTCTATTTTAGCTTTGAGGAGTAGAAAATGTTGCAGTTAGCTTTGCTTTACATGATTAAAGGGTGTATTTATTCTTTATTTGACATTACAACATTAATTGCTTTTCAGTAAAACTTCATCAACATCATAAGTCTAGGGGTAGCAATTGTGATATGAAATTTATTTTTATTGGTTATAGTTCTGTGTTATACATTGGATGAATTATTAACTTTTAGGCTTAATTTGCCTGCTTTGCCTTCAAAATTGCACATGCACTCATCCATATGTATGTATTTGTCATTGTAATGACATGTAGTTGATTCGATTTGATCAGATCTGATTTTATTTAATTTTATTGTCCCCGCCGAACGAAGTTCGCGAGGGGACTATGAAACGGGCTCCGTACGTGTGTGCGTGTGTGTGTGTGTGTGCGTGAGTGTGTGTGTATGTGCGCCCATTTAAAGCGATGACATATGCATGAACTTTACATTCGGACCGATGACACACAGCGAACCGATGACGTCATCGGTTGGCAGACCTGCGCAGTTAGACCCAAATTACATGCTTTTGCATATAGGGGTAGGTCATCAGTTAGTGTTACACTAACAAGTCGTCGGTTGTATAGTAAAATTTCAGACGGGTCATCGGTTATGCGGTTGAATTCTACACACACAGGTCATCGGTTATGCGGTCAAATTCTAGGTTGTAAAAGATGTCATCGGTTAATATGCGCGCACAGGTATGCGTGTGTGTGTGTGTGTGTGTGTCCGTCCGTCCGTCCGTCCGTCCGTCTGTCCGTGTGTGCTCAAATGTTAGAAAATGCTACTTCTCTGTCATTTCTTGGCCGATTTTGATTCCGATTGTTTTATCTGATAGGGCTGGGTGGGGGCTTCCAAACTTCTACACAGAATTTTGAAATTCATTAATTATGCAAATTTATGCAAGTTTATTCAAAATCGACGAAAAATGCTACTTCTCCTCTATTTCACATCGGATTTTGATTCCGATTGTTTTATCTGATAGGGCTGGGTGGGGGCTTCCAAACTTCTACACAGAATTTTGAAATTCATTAATTATGCAAATTTATGCAAGTTTATTCAAAATCGACGAAAAATGCTACTTCTCCTCTATTTCACATCGGATTTTGATTCCGATTGTTTTATCTGATAGGGCTGGGTGGGGGCTTCCAAACTTCTACACAGAATTTTGAAATTCATTAATTATGCAAATTTATGCAAATTTATTCAAAATTGACGAAAAATGCTACTTCTCCTCTATTTCACATCGGATTTTGATTCCGATTGTTTTATCTGATAGGGCTGGGTGGGGGCTTCCAAACTTCTACATAGAATTTTGAAATTCATTAATTATGCAAATTTATGCAAATTTATTCAAAATTGACGAAAAATGCTACTTCTCTATTTCACATCGGATTTTTATTCCGATTGTTTTATCTGATACGGCTGGGTGGGGGCTTCCAAACTTCTACACAGAATTTTGAAATTCATTATTCATGCAAATTTATGCAAATTTATTCAAAATGGCTGAAGGTTCATAATGTTTTCATGTTTTATATTTCAGTTGTATACATGCATTGTTGGTATTCTCTTCTTTTGCATGCAGTAACATTATTATTTTATTCACTAAAGTTTTTCACTGAAGTTTTAAGGTTCAGGCTAGTTAATTTCCACAGATCTGCACTTCCGGCGGGGACATTTATTACGCATTGCGTAATTTACTCATTCACTTGTTAAAAATTCAAATGGTGTTTCACAATACTTTTGGACAGTACCTCTATCTATATGTCTAGTCTCACACTAACTAAAAATTTTTAAAAATGTCATTTTCTCCGCTAAAGAAATATCTAATTTTCCATTGGTTTTAAGCGACAAAATAGACTCTACCACTAGCAAGAATGAGCAAGATTTTTGTCCAACTGAACAAACAGTTTTTAGAAATGGTCTCAGGAGAGGGAGAAAAATGCAAAAATGCAACCATAACCGCCTAGCACTTTCTCATATTGGTCCAGACCTACCAAGTCTCACACATAGGCGTAACAGTCACGCATTAGGGCTCTTACTCACGCCTGGCCTCACAACATCGATCATATATATCATACGCGCGTCGAGTGCACGGTTCCTTCCCTACCTGGCGCTGATGCCCGGAAAATCTCACGTATTCCTGGTCCATGACCTTGGCGTCTCTGGTTGGTCACAAATAGAGACAATAACAATACAGGTTATACAGGATCTTACTTCAGTCCCATCCGCACCTTCAGCTTTATTACACACCTCAAATCACATACTGTATAAATTTAGCAAATGGGATATCATTGCAAAAAGAAATAAACTGGCTTTAGTATGAAAAAATCGAAATGTACCTTCCAGTACTAATGGTCAATGTTTATAATACCTGTACATGTGACAGCCTAACTAAAACCTTCCAGAATTCCTTATCATTTTGAAAATCATGTTGACAGTTCAAAGTAATTATGATAACATCCATTATGAAAGAGAAATTCTTTCTTTCGAAACGTAATTGCTGTGTATTTCATTCTGATACAATGCTCACAGCCACTCTCAAATGACCAGAGACAGAAGAAGTTATGGAACTGTTGCATTAAAATAACCACACCTCACCATACGAAAGTCGAGGCAGACTATTGGCCCAAGCAGCTCAAAATGGACATTCTCCATGGCTATGATGTGAGTCCTATCTAATGGTGAATGAGGGCAGTGATGGTGTTAGTAAATGGTGATCTAGAAATAATGACATTGTTTTTTAACATTGATGATGTGAACAGCAATTCTTTTTGTGAGATTGCACATTATGTGTTGATAAAAGGAAAGAGGATATTAGGGATAATAGTATTGATCAGTGGCGGATCCAGGGGGGGGCAATCCCGGCCCGTGCCCCCCCCCCCCTTTTGAGGGAAAACAATGCAATGTGCCCCCCCTATTTGCGATTGTGCCCCCCCCCCCCCTTTTCGAGCAGAAAACCTTTTTTTTTTTTTTTTTGTTTTTTTTTTTGTTGCTTGTCAGAGAATTATGGAGGGGAACTGGACCCCAGAACCCCCCCCCCCCCCCCCCCCACTGAGCGACTTTTGGAGGGCTGGCGAAAATTTTTTTTTTTTTGCTCACCACCCCCCCCCCCCCCCCCCCCCCCCCCCCCCCCCCCCCACTGAGCGACTTTTGGAGGGCTGGCGAGAGACCAAAAAAATATGGGTCTTCCTCCAAGCAGTTTCCCAAAGTTGACAATCCTGCATTTGTGTGCCCCCCCCCTTATACGAAATCCTGGATCCGCCCCTGGTATTGATGATGATGCTGGTGTTGGACATGATTGTGGTTGTACTTGTAGGTATATTCAATGGTGATGCTAGACATGAAAATAAGTGTACAAAGCAGTGTGTATGTGGGGGGGGGGGGAGGGGGGCTGGGGGGCTGGAGCTCTCCTAAGGAATTTGAATGTGGCAATATTTGGTCAGCGAGGTTCCCAAATAGTCTCATATTTGAGCAGGAAGGTGCCTGAATATGTTATTTACATTTTCATTACAGAAATTGTCAATTTTTTTGCAAAAATTTAGAAACTAGGAAGTTGATGTTAAGGCAAATGATGTCAGCCCTCCTCTCGAAAATGTGCCCGTATGCCTATAGACATGTACAATGTTAATAGTTTAGTTCATTGGGATTGTGAAGGATAGTTGGGACGGTAGTGAGGGAGCTAGATAATGAAGTTAATGATGTAGGTGATTTTCAGTTCTGTCCTGTTAACACATATGTGCATGGCTCTGATCTGGTCAGCCTGTGTGTGCGTGTGTGCGTGTGTTTGCATGTGTATGTGAACTTGATGCGTACAGCACGATTAGCCGCTCAAGGCTGGGGGGGGGGGGGTTATGATGTTTTTAGTGATTCTGCTTTTTCCCTTGTAAATATGTTCTTAAGTTACATAACCTTGCCATTTCCTTGTAATCAGTTTTGTACATTATCATGTTCTTTTGTATTAAAATGTTCTTCTCGATTTCGGTTGGCGGACTTTGGGATCTGCTTGTTTTGGGGATCTGCGCGCGTGTGACTGCATCGTATCCATAGAGTTGCATCCATGTAACTCTATGATCGCATATTATTATCTTTCATGTTTTGAGCATGCACAGATCCTTGAAACAGGTTGGTCTCTTTGCCGGTCCGCCGGGATCGAAAGGTCCAACCTTCTCAGGGGCCCCACTTACAAGCATAGCTTTTTGGGGTCCCAATTTGCATCATATTTGTTCGTCATGATTGCTATGTCTGGTTTTTTAATAAATTGAATTAATTTTTTTTTTTAAAGGGTACCCAAGTGTTACAGATTGGGTAAAATTTGAAACTCATTGTCATACCTTGGTAATATCATGATAATAGACCTTAACTATCGCAAGACACACACCCTAAGTATTGGAGCATACAGAATTTTATACACGTTACAATTAGCCACCGAAGTTCACCTTGTCGCAGTTGCATTCAAATAACATCATATTGACTTCTTATTACAATTGAGAAATAAGAGCAATTCAATTTATTTTAAAAAAATAAAATAGAGGAATGTACAAAGTTAAAATATCTATAATCGGGATAAAAGAATTTGAAATTTAATAAAAATTATTATTGCAAATCAACTAGATTTTTGTGACTACAAATAATGTTGGTGTCATCAGCATACAGTATATAGGAAAAGATGTCTGATGCCTTCTCAATATCATTAATATATAATATAAAGAGCAGTGGCCCAAGTAACGAGCCCTGCAGAACACCACAAGTTATTCTCTGTAAGTCTGAGATAGAAGAGTTAAACTTAGTACACTGATAGCGAGTCGACAAAAAGCTGTTAAGCCAGTTATATGTAGCTCCACGAATACCATAATGGTTTAACTTTACCAGTAATATATTATGATTAATTTTATCAAATGCCTTTGATAAGTCAATGAACACACCAATTAAATATGAATTGGTTTCATGAGCATCAACAATCTTATTGCAAATATCAACTAGTGCCATTGCTGTAGAGTAATTTTTACGAAATCCGTATTGATTTCTACTTAGTATATTGTGTTTATCTAAAAATTTGACAAGTCGTGCATATGCAATTTTTTCTAATATTTTAGAAAAGCATGACAGTATAGAAACAGGTCGATAATTCATCATATCGCTTTTATCTCCCTTCTTAAATACATGTATAGGGGTAACACAAGCAATTTTTAGTTTGTCAGGAAAGATTCCCTGACTCAAAGATAAATTAAAAATATGACAAAGGGGTTTGCATATTACTTTTATAGCATTCTTAATAATTCTTGGGCTAAAGCCGTCAATGCCAGGGGCTTTACAAAATGAAAATAGTAGCTTTACATTCAAATATGTCTGTAGGTCAGATCATGGTCAAATTCATGAGACAGTTGGTCAAAAGCTGTAATAAAAGCCTATCACAAGGCACCTTTGAAATGTAGTCAAGTCTGTCCAGTCTACTTTGCTTCATTATTTCAAAAAAGGTATTTTTTCATGAATCCTTTACTTATAGATATTTTACAGGCCATCTGACATAAGGACAGGTGTGCCAATAGCTTTTGAAGGTGAAGGCAATGATATGATGTCATTCAGAGCTTTTGTCCAATCTACTTCCTCCCCCATGGTAAGTGAGGATTGTAATTCCAGAAAAGTTTACTTTTATGTTGGATTGTGGAAAAGGATATCCCTTAAAGCATTAGAATAGAATGAACCTCTCCTAACATTTAGCAGATCTATAATCTTATGCAAAAATTGTGAGACCATTCTGAAAATCCTAAACTACTCCTATATTTGACATCACTTTTTCTATCAAGATGTCAGCCAACATTGAAGGATGTCTAGAAAGGAGAAGGCAAACTTTGGTGAGACCTCTCCTTTCTAGATTATCAAATTTGAATAGTTTGGTGATTTTGGGGAAGGGCTCTCATTCTTACATTTGATTAAATGCTGATGTTATTAGAGGCTCATTTTCCTTAAAGAGTCTTTTTCTTGTGTGCATTTTTGTTATTTTGTATCTATAATCTTCTGTTGGAGTCAGACAGGGTTGCCTACTGGCTACTCTCTCCAATACTTTTCAACATATTTCTAGAGAGAATCATGTCTGATGCACTAGAAAACCATTCAGTGTAGGTGGCAGAACTATCACAAACTTGCGATTTGGATCCTTGGCAAGGCAAGTGAAGAAGAGGAACTTATTCACCTTGTAAACAGGCGTGATGAAACCTCAGCAGCTTATGGCATGGAAATCAATGCTTCAAAGACCAAATTGATGACACATAATGAAAACCGCCTTAGTGCCTTTGAGCAAAAGATCCTGCGTGTGTATAGATCATTATGCGGTTGAGTGAACAGCCCCGCACACCGTCGATCTCAGTGAGGAGGACCATTACGATGTGCATAAGGGGGAGTGTGCGTTGATGGAAGCGTATTTCGTCCCCACCCTTTCCTAGATCTAGATCTAGAGTAGATGTAGATTCCTAGTACTAGACTAGTATAGTACTAGTCTAGCTAAATGTACATGTAGTTAAATCATATGCCCAATCACATGCACACTAGATCACAGTTGATGTAATTTTGTTAAAGAGCATAATTGCATATCAATGATTCAGTTCAATAAATACAAGTGTAGGCTCTACATAGTGAATTCAAGAGAGGCATACAGTACACACGTGTAAAAGGACGTTGCTCTTACACATGTACTTAAAACACAATGGACTCGCTCAATTCAGTCGGCCTACTGAGATGGGTTTGAAGAAATGATCATACAATCACATCAAAAACATCTTTGTGGTTCCAAATCAGAGATTCTGATTAATAAAAAACTTCAGCAGTGGTGAGCTCAGCAATCATACATAACACGTATTGACGTCAAAAGGTTGAAATTTGTTCTGAAATTGCATAATCGTCGTCAATAGACACCAATAACAGAGCATGCCGAAATCGGGTAAACGTTGCCGCGTGTAGTTTCAATGGGAGTCACATGACTCGAAAAGGCTGCGATCTCTCAATTTTTGTAGCTTTCTTGTGATTGGAAGTCAAACTTCAAGGAAATAATGATCACTGGATATTGGACCAATTAAAGTTTTACATCAGTATGTTGGATATTTGATAAGCTTTCCCAGATCAGTTTGCCCTTTTGCGGGAAGAGTTTTCTTTGTTACGCATTTAGGTTATGGTGTCGGTGAAAATGTGGGAATTCTGGCCATTTTCAGACGATTTGCCATAGATAACGAGACTGACATTAACAGCTTTGAAGAAAAAATGATCACTGGATATCAGTCAAATTTTGACAAAATTTGTATTATCAGAAAGCTGAATAAATGAAGTTTCATAAACAGCATGCCCTTTTCGGTAATGCTCAGAAAGAAAAGCGCTATGAGCAAATAATTACAATCATTACGTGTAATTTCAACCGCTTTCCTGTGTTGTAGCGTGTGTATATGCTCTGTGAATCTTGCGTATCGCAAATGAGTGCAGGTTTTCATTATGAGTACCACTGATGGCATCAAAAGAGAACTCAAAGTAAACAACCAAAATCTAGAAGTGGGGAACAGATTTAAATACAGTTAGCCTTGCATAACTCGAAGTCGCATAAGTCAAACCTTCGCTAAGTCGAATCAGTTTTTTTTTACAAAACTATGAAAAACATGTGTTATTTGCATTCCCTATAAAGTCAAATCATTTTTTTTTTTACAAAACTATGAAAAACGTGTTTTTTACATTTCCTAAGTCAAATTTTGCATAAGTCAAACTATTTCTTGTGGTCCCAACAGATTTGACTTAGGCAAAATTAACTGTATGTAAGAGCAATTGTAACAGATGAAAGTTTCAAACCAGAAGTTACTGCCAGAATCGCACAAGCATCAACAACTCTTTCAAGGTTGAAGATGATTTGGAGTGACCATAGCATCAGCATTAACTCCAAAGTCAGACTGATGTGCTCCCTAGTTACATGTATGTCTGTGTTTCTATATGCCTCAAGAGACATGGACCCTCACAGGAGAGCTACAAAGGAGGATCCGAGCAATGGAGATGAGGTCCTACAGGAAAATCTTGAACATTTCATACAGAGACCATATTACCAATCAAATAGTACACAATAGATTAGAGGCAGCTAGTGAAAAAGTGTAAACTGAAATGGTACGGTCACGTTACCCGGTCGATTGGCATTGCCAGGAAGGAGAAGAAAAGGGAGACAGCGGGAAAGGTGTGAAGACAATATCAAAGAATGGACAGGCCTATCCTTTAGCAATGCCCCAAGAATAGCGAAGGACAGAACAAGATGGCAGGAAGTGGTCTAAATATCATCAGTGGTGCCCCTAAGACCAGGAGGTTATTGGATATTATGATCTGGAAAAAAATTAAAAAGGCTCTGAAAAAATTCATCTACTTTTTGACAAAACCCATTGGAAAATGTATTTTTTAGTGGTTTTTCTCTGGTTGTAGATTTTTTAAGATGCAGTTGTTTTTTACCTTGCTTACATAGTTTTATGACAGCCCTTAAAGGGAAACTGCAGGCCTTTCCTATCACTTGCCCCTACATGTACATTTTTGTACACCCTGACTTCCTGATTTTATGATTTCACAGCTATGCGGTACAATTTTTTTGTTGTTGTAAAATGTGCTTAGGAAAAGTCTGTTGTTTCTGGTACTCTACTCGAAAATAAGACTATATATTGAACTAGTGCACATGTCAGTCACTATGTGTAATTGTTCTTCCAAGTCTAGTGTGGTCAAGACCTGCATAAATTGAGGCAAAAACGTACCTGATACGTCATTAGGCTTTTCATGTACATGTAAGTAATTGCCTGAAACTTCAAAAAATGTATGTAGATAAACAGATAGCAGTAAAACTCTAAAATCAGGAAAATAAAAGTTTATAGTGTGACTGCACAGTTGGCAAAAGAGAGAAAAACTGTGGGATTCTCCTTTAACATAATACTGGTTTTCAAACAAATGGCATAAATCATGTAAATGGTGATATCTGCATTTGCTCTTAAGTTTTTTATATGTCAATATAATTTGCAAAAATGTTAATCATTAATAGCAAATAGCATTTTTTAACAAACTGTACACTAAAAAAAAAAAAAATTCTCACCTTAGAGGTGTGTACAAAGTTTTGGAGTAATTGGTTGCTTCACAGTTGAGTTTAGAAGGGGCCATCATCTCCTTTTGTCTTTCTAGGGTTGAAAACATATATTCTTTTGTCAAATGTGCTGTTACTTTATTCCTGTACATGTATACTGTGTTCATTCTTGATTTATTTTTTTTTTTTTTTTGTATTGACTTTCCAGTTGGGTTGTATTGTTGTGGAGAACACACCATCTACTATATGTGTGCTCTTCCTTCAATCCATTTCATCAGGAAAAAAGTCTCTCACTTATGGAAGGATGTTAACACGCTTGAGGGATCATCATGTTAGTGAATTCCTCAGATGTCTAGGCATCCTCAAACGTGCCATCCTACAACAAGTAAGTATGAAGGCTGGCCATAATCTTATATGAAAATAGCCATGGCCTATTTTTATTTTTCATTCATAATGTCCATAGTTTACGTTTGATCACAATATCATGGTTATGGGGGGGGGGGGGGGATGTCTCATTGAGGCCTGTACGGCATCCGTGTCCATGAAAACGAGTAAAAAGAGTTGTTTTTTTCACCACCAGAAGGGTAACCCGGGGATCAGGAAAATTCTAAAAAAAGGGTATCAAATTCACTAATAGTGATGAGAAAAGATCCTCGAAAAGGGTAGGAAATTTGAAAGTACCATTCGGGAGCTGTTCAGGAGCAGCGCATCTGAAAATCTTCCCGTGGATATTTTTTCATGAATTCAGAGGTTCTTACCTATTCTTTCAATGAAAACATCATTCTGTAATGTGTTCCAAAGTAAGTGTTTGTCTATGACTCTTCCTTTGTGGCAAAAAAGGGGTCAAGAAGAACCAATCCTCGAATAGGGTGTACAAAACTATGCAAAATCTAAACAATCCCTGTTAAGGATCTAAAATTCAGACATTTTTGGTGGGTTTCTCTGAATAGGTATCAAAAACTCTCGACATAAATCCTCGTTTCGGGTGCTTTTCAGAAAGTCACGGATGCATATGCCATACAGACCTCAATGAGACATGCCCCCCCCCCCCCCCCCCCCCCCCGGGTTATGGGATATACCAGTTAGCGTTATTGAGTTGGTAACATGACAGTTTCGTCATTTTCAAGCTAGAAATAAATGTGTGCTACATGTAGGTGATAGAGGAACCGTTTCTCTCTTTTTTTTTTGGGGGGGGGGTCCTATTTTTTTGCATTGTCAAATGACCTATACTTTTCTGCTGACATTACAGAACATGCTTTCCACCCAGTAATGCTATTGATTAAATGATTTCAACAAAAAAAATTCAGGAAAAAAGAAACCACACAGATGATAGTGGGAACAATATGATTGCAAATTTATCCAAAAATTGTAGCAAAAAAAGAAATTACTTGAGGCAAAGTTTTGAAATTTCTTTTGAGTTGCTTTTTCTACTGATTTATTTTTGTAAATCAGAAAGTATGCCTGGAAGTCTTTAATTTCACAGAAATTTTTGATTTTTAAAAACTGATTCATATTTTGAACACATGATGATAGGGGATAAACTTGGAATGTACATTAATGGTGGAATGAGAGGATTTGTACTAATTGTGGTAATATTTGCAGAACTACATGTAATTTCCAGCTTTAAAAAAATTTGTTTACTCATGATAAGCCCATACTAACAGTAATGTGGTATCAGCTAAGACACTTTTTGTACACCTTCAAACCAGTTTTGGCATTAAATCCTATTGTGAAATATTACATGAATTAAGAGTAGATGGGAATGTTGATGTTTTCCAACTCCATAATTAAATGCAATTTAAACATACATGTAATGCAGATTTTACATTCATTTTAAAAATTTTCCATCTATATCATTATTTCTTTGTTCATTTTCTCTCTAAGAATGCATGCTGGAACATGCAAATGCTGAAGTAAATTCAGTCATTTGTCATGCATATCAGTTGATGGCAAATCAGTGACAAATGTAGTAATTTTAACACACTGTGGGATATGTTCTTTTTTGTTTATTTCATTTGTTGTTTTAGTTTAACTCACATTAAAGGATATGGAAGGAAATAAGAAGAATATGAATGCAGTATATGAACACTTTTGTATGGTAATGATTGTATGACCTTGCTCCAGCAACAGTTGCTCCATGGTCATTGAATTTGAATTCCTAACATAACGCTCGACCCAGCATGGACAGCAGTATATTATACCTATACTATACCCCTAAACTTTGCCTGAAATCCAACATCAAGACAAGCCCTAACCATGTATCTTTGACGAATTAAAGCTTAGAAAATGTTGGATCACCATTTGTACACGGTAATGTCAGAAAAGTGTTCTTTATTTTACCCTTGTTCGCACATAACACCGTAAACCACCTGTGAAATAAAGACAGTGAGCTTCACATCACTGTATCCAATGCTTTGGGGCCTTTGTTGCGTGGAGCTACTTTTTTCACACCCACATTTATAATGGGTTTTATTTTGACTTCTCTTTTTTTTTAAATAGCTGGTTTACTGCGTCCTGTCTGAATGACACTTTTATGAAACAGATGGCTTCATAACTAACACATTCTTCAAATTTTTGCATTAAAAGATGCTTGCTGAGGAGAATGCAAGGCTAAAAGAAGAGCTGCAGTTGAAGGACAAGATGCTTGTTGAGCAGCAAAGGCTCCAGGAGGAGGTGGATATGCAGAAAAAAATGGTGGCAGGGAATCGGGAGGAAGGAGTAAGGTTCCATCAGGAGGTGGAGAAGCAGAAGAGAATGGTGGCAGAGAATCAGGAGGAACTAGTAAGACTTCATTGTAACCCTTTCTTAAGTAATATCGAATCCCTCATCTTTTTCATTCAGAATTATTCACGTCTGCTGAGAGCTATATGCTATGACATAACTCGTATACTAGTACGACTTCTTCTCGCTCTCATCAGATCTTTGTTGCATTTGCCTGATCGCTTAGTCAAAGGAAAGGGGAAAAAACATAAGAAAAAGATAAATAAGTGAACTTATAATATAATAAAATATAAATTAATCAATCAATCAAAAATCAACCCATCAATACAACATAAAGTTAGACTAAGCATAGCCAGCATATTATATAACTATCACTACCCCTAAACCTAACCTAAAATCCAATATCAGCCCATGCCTTAACCATGCATCTTGATTCTTCGACAAAATAAAGCTTAGCAAATTTTGGATCAGCATTTGTATATCGTCTGTTTGGAGCCAGAAGGGCGTTAACTCTATATTTTAACACAGAGTTAATGCCCTTCTTGCTCCAAACAGACGATATGGTAATGTAAGAAATATGTTCTTCATTTTACCCTTGTTCGCACATAACGCAGTAAACCACCTGTAAAAAAAAAGATAGTTGTGGCAATGAAATGAAATAAGCTTAGTGAGCTTCACATTACTGTATATCTATACTTTGGGGCTTTTGTTGCGAGGCAAATTATGAAATAGTTGGCTTCCTTACCTATGCATTCTTCAAATTTTCGCGTTAAAAGGTGCTTGAGAATGCAAGGCTTGAAAAGAGCTGCAGCTAAAGGGCAAAACTCTTGTTAAGCAGCAAAAGCTCCATCAGGAGGAGGTGGAGATGCAGAAGAAAATAAGGAGGAAATCTCAAATCCCCATCAGGAGGTGGAGAAGGAGAGAGATGTGATGAAGAAAGAGATCATGGAGAAAGATAAAACACTATCTGAGAAACATGATGCAAACAAGGTGAAAGATTGGCGAGACATCTGTATATTGCCTTGTCTTTTACAAAATAAATCTGAGTAAATGTTGGATCACCAGTTATGTTACCCCAAAATACTCTTTGCTTAAATCTCGTTAGTAGTAAACTGCCTTAAAAAATTACTGCCTTGGCAAAGAAATGTCTTACATGTAAATATTGTGAGCTTCAATTCATTTATCAAAACTTAGACCCCTTTCACACTCACTTCGTTAGAGCGGTCTAACTAAGAACGGTTCCTTAGGAGCGGTTCTGAGGTGAGTGTGAATGCTAAAGTGGTCCAGGAAGCGTTCTTCTCCAGAAGACCACCTCGGGAGGTGGTCTTGAGGAACGGTTCTTAGTTAGACCGCTCTAACGTGCAGTGTGAAAGCGAAAGCGATCCTAAAGCGTACTTCAACCGGAAGTGAGTGTGTGTGTTGCGCGGGAAATCTCGTGTGATTTTCCTTGATTTTCCTATAAGTGCAGGCCATCGCTGCATGATAGAATGAGGAAAAGAAAGAAACATAAGAAAAGTTAGAGGAATTTATAGAATGATAAAAACAAAGAAAAACAAAAGAAAACAAGGAAAGAAAGAAAGATAAAATGATAGAATGATAAAAACAAAAAAACAAAAGGAAGCAAGGAAAGATAGAAAGATAAAATGAAAGAATGATAAAAACAAAGAAAAACAAAAGAAAACAAGGCAAGATAGAAAGAGAAAATGGTAGAATGATAAAAACAAAAGGAAAGATAGAAAGATGAAATGATAGAATGATAAAAGCAAAGAAAAACAAAAGAAAACAAGGAAAGATAGAAAGATAAAATGATAGAATAATAAAAACAAAAGAAAACAAGGAAAGATAGAAAGATGAAATGATAAAATGATAAAAACAAAGAAAAACAAAAGGAAACCAGGAAAGATAGAAAGATAAAATGATAGAATGATAAAAACAAAGAAAAACAAAAGGAAACAAGGAAAGATAGAAAGATAAAATGATAAAATGATAAAAACAAAGAAAAACAAAAGGAAACAAGGAAAGATGGAGAGATAGAATGATAAAAATAAAGAAAAACAAAAGGAAACAAGGAAAGATAGAAAGATAAAATGATAGAATGATAAAAACAAAGAAAAACAAAAGAAAACAAGGAAAGATAGAAAGATTAAATGATAGAATGATAAAAACAAAACAAGGAAAGATAGAAAGATGAAATGAGAGAATGATAAAAACAAAGAAAAACAAAAGAAAACAAGGAAAGATAGAAAGATGAAATGATAGAATGATAAAAACGAAGAAAAGCAAAAGGAAACAAGGAAAGAAAGATAAAATGATAGAATGATAAAAACAAAGAAAAACAAAAGAAAGCAAGGAAAGATAGAAAGATAAAATGAAAGAATGATAAAAACATAGAAAAACAGAAATGTAAAGAAAGAAAAGACGATAGTATGATAAAACAAAAGAAAACAAGAAAAATAGGAAGAGAAAATGAAGTGATGGAACGATAAAACAAGGTATAACAAGGAAAAAGTAAAAAAGCGTAGACGATAGAATGATGCAAACAAAGGAAAACACAAGGAAAGGTGAAAAAAGACAAGATGATAGTATGATATGCACATGCAGAAAAAAGGAAAGTGGAAAAAAGAAGCCTTGGAAAGATATAAAGATAAATGCATCAGGTAGGCAGTATACGGTTTGAATTCCACGCGAAAAAATTAACCCGCTGACCTGAGCTGCCATAGCAACAAGACCACTTTGACTCGTTGAGCGATTTGAGACATAAAAAATGCGCGGAGTGTGAAAGCAATCAAACCGTTCTTCAAGAACCGTTCCTCTAGAGCGGTCTAACTTGGGTCGGTCTAACTTGGAGCGGTCTAACAGGGAGTGTGAAAGGGGTCTTACGTATCCTTCACTGTTTTACATTAAAAGGTGCTTGCAAAGGAGAATGCAAGGCTGAAAAAAAAAGCTGCAGCGTAAGGACAAGATGCTTGTGGAGGAGGTGAAGATGCAGAAGAACATGGAGAGGCTCCTTAAGGCGGAGGGTAAACTAGCAAGGCTTTATCAGGAGGAGATGGAGGAAAGAAAGGCAGAGGAAGAGGAGGAACTTTCAAGGCTCCGTCAGGAGGTGGAGGAGAAAGAGGAGGACCTGGCAAGGATGGAGAAGGAGAGAGATGTGATGAAGAAACAGGTCATTGAGAAAGATAAAGCACTGTCTGAGAAACATGGTACAATCAAGGTGAAATATTGGCAAGACGTACATCTGGATATATTGCCTCGTCTTTTACAAAATAAATTTGAGTATAAGTTAGATCACATGTTATACAAAAAAATACTCTTTGTTTAGATCTTGTTCATATGAAGTAGTAAGCTGCCTTCAAAATTACTGCCTTGGCAAAGAAATGACTTACATGTAAACAAAGTGAGCTTCACATCATTTATCATAACTCATAATTTATAATAACATTTTTCAATGTTACACGTTAATAGGTGCTTGCAAAGGAGAAATCAGGGCTGAAAAAAAAGCTGCAGCGTAAGGACAAGATGCTTGTTGAGCAGCAAAGGCTCCAGGAGGAGGTGGAGATGCAGAAGAAAATGGTGGCAAAGAATGAGGAGGAACTCTCAAGACTCCATCAGGAGGTGGAGGAGAAAGAGGAGGAGCTGACAAGGATGGAGAAGGAGAGAGATGTGATGAAGAAAGAGATCATGGAGAAAGATAAAGCACTATCTGAGAAACATAGTACAATCAAGGTTCAATATATAATGCTAATGGAGAAAGAGAGGAACCTAATGGACCTCAAACAAGAGCTGTGTGAACTGCAGCATGAAAAGGATGAGGTCAGTTATAGAATTTTGAATTGTTGAAATGATGATATAAATCGTATTATGAAAGAAAAGTGAATGACTTAATTATATTGTCTTCTTTTGAGGGCTGGTACATTTGTATTCTTTCAAGGTGAATCCCATATTAAAAGAAGCTAAAAATTCTGGGAAAATGTCCAGGATATGTGAAATTCTGATTTGTCACCAGCATTGAGAATAGCATGAAAAACAATAATCCATTGTTGTGCTTTTCGTCTTGTTTAATTTATGCAAATACATGGGTAAATGTACATTTCTATTGATAATGAAAGAGAGAAAGGTATTTGATATCATATTTTTCTGCAAGAAGTTCCTTTTAAACCTAAAAAATCATCAGGAAAATTAAGTATCTGGAAATTATGTAATTTCTTGTGTTTTCACATCTAGTCTATTGTTTTTCACCTTGATCTTCCTAATTTCTTTTTCCTCTGCCATGTGAGGGTTTTCTCATTGGCAGAGACATCGCCGCGACTGCGGCGACTATCAGTCATGGCAGTCGTGGTGACTCGGGTGACAAAAAAATTAAAAAACTAAAGGGTCTATCTCATTGGCCTGGAGACTAGGTGGCGATCTGGTGGCGACTCGAGTCTCCGCGACGTCTCCTGGAGACTAGCCAGGTCTCCGGGGAGTCGCGGGAAATTCAAACATGTTTGATTTTTGTTATATACTTTTTTTCCAGTCTCCAGCAGGTTTTGGAGACGTCTCCGCTACTTCGCCGCAACGTCTCCTCAGCCTCCTTGGTCTCCAGCAGTTTTCGGAGATGTTGCGGAGACGTTGTAGAGACGTCTCCCCAGTCACAGACAAAAATAGTCTCCACCATGTTGCCACAACTGATGGAGAGGTCTCCTAGACCTGCTGGAGACTGGAAAAAGTCTCCAAAAAAAATTAATGGTTCGTCCAATTCCATCCATCCATTGACACAAGTTGAATTGTTTGAATTAGCAGCAAAATCAGAGAAATGTTTGGTGAAAGTTTGTAAATATCGGACAATGAATGAAAAAGTTTGGAATGTTTGAAAATTGAGATCATTAATCTGCAATGACATCAAATTGGCAGATTAGTCATTTGGACTGTGACGTAATTGGGATAACTCATTTATTGTACACGTACATTGAACATCATTTCTCAGCCCAGTTACCCAACATTATATTGCACCTGAAATTACATCGCACCAACAATTATATCACTTCGCCAATTTGAATTCCCATAAGTGAAGTGATCTCAAAGTTCAACTTTTCTTTCTATTTTCATTCAAACTTTTTATCAATCTGTTTTGAATTTTCCTTTATGATATTCCCTATAATCCCTATCCCTATGAAATGTAAATCACATAGGCCCTATACATGTATAATTGATGGAGTATAAGATTCACTATATTATTTCATGATGTCATTTAAAGATATGGGGCAGGCATATTGACGATAGCAACCTGATCATTGGTACATGTAGAGGGGTACCACTAATCTGCCAGATGCAGGCCATATTATTAGAAGGAAAGTTTTTTTCTACCTGTCCAACTTCGGGAGAATTTTTTTATTTGAAATTTTAAGATATATAGATATAAGCAAGAATATAAGCAAAATAAAGTAACGTATTAAATGTCTTTTAAACATACAGGTGGAAGAAAAACTTCAAAGAGTTCTAATGAAGGACCACTATTTAGATGCAGAGAGAGAAAGACTTCAAGAAATCAATCAGCCAAACACTGAGGAAGATATCGACAAGACTCTTGTGGCAAGCTTCCTCTTTTTCTTTCTTTGTCACAGTTTGTAATTGTCCCCGCCAAACAAAGTTTGGTAGGGGACTATGACACAGGCTTCGTGCGAGTGTGTCTGTCTTTGTGTGTGTACAGTGTGTCTTTGTCTGTCTGTGTACAAAATAATCACAAAAAATGCTTCTTCTCTGATTTTTTTTTTTTTTGAACTGATTTGGATATTTGATTTAGTTGTTCTTCAGTATTGAGTGATTTAAACTGTTAAATGTCCCTGTTTAAATGAACCCAAAATTACATTTCTGTGATACGTGTGTGCAAAAAAAGCTGTAGAGTGTGCTGCTTTTAATTCATCTTTTGTTGCTTGTATGATGCAGATGGAAACCTCTCGTTTGGAGCTGGTGAATGAAGTGACCATGAAGCAAGCAGCTCTTGATGAAATTGACAAAATGATGGAGAATGAGTTTAAATGCAGCATCTGTTCCCAGCTCTTTATCAAGGTAACAAATATTTCTCTTCTCATGTGTTTTCCAAGCATATCTGTACCTTTTGTTTTCAGTCATGTTTACAAGATGTTAATTTTGACCAGCTTTGTGATTCTTTGCTCTCTTTCAGGCCATCACCCTGAATTGCTCCCACTCCTTCTGTGCCTTCTGCATCCAGAAGTGGCGAGATGGTAAGGGAACCTGTCCAAATTGTCGCACTGTGGTAACAGCTTCTGTCCGCTCTCTAGTTCTTGACAACTGCATTGAAAAGATCATAGATAAATTGGGAGATGAGGCCAAGCGAAGCAGGAAGAAGACTATGAAGGAGAGGGAACGTGAGTACATTGTTAAAATAAGGACTTGCTGATTAGACTGCATTCAACAAAATGTTTGTTACATTTGAAATCCTAGTTTCTGAATTACAGCTTATTTGATTCTGACTGAAAGCAAACCTTTTGAAAACTGTATGTAGAATCGAATGGGAGAATCAATTATCAAGTTGGAGAGTATGTTTAAATTAAGGCAGTATGTAAGATATTTATTCTCTTCCTTCCTTTCCCTCCCCTCCACATACACAACCTACAGGATTTGCATGACTTTTAAAAAGTGAAAAAGTTGTTCAAATGTGAGGTGATAATTTATGGTTTTAAAGTTGATCTGAATCATGAAGAGTATCAAAATATGAATGAATCATCAGGAATGAGGTTACGTATTTGTATTATATGATATTGTTTTGTCCTTCTCAAACGAATGGCAGTAACGTTAGATAAAGAATCGAAGATATGATTTTAAGACTGATATTAATCATATTTGTAAAAGACTATATGCAGAGATGCTTACAATGAAGACCATGAGAGAAGTGAGGGGGTCCTACATGTAAAGGAAAACATACTTTTTCATTTATTTCCAGAAGACATAAGTACAGAGCAGGAGGGACATCCATTTATCCCAGAAGATGTTGGAGAATCAGATGACGAAGCATCAACTGTAACATCTCCATCATCTTCTACAACATACCTTACTTCCCCTGCATCTTCGATGTCAACACATCGTCCCTCCCCTGCATCTTCCGCTTCACCGTTTTGCCGTTCCCCATCTTCAGTAGTAAATATGTTTTCCCCTTATCCTTATTCCCCTTCCAATAACTAGACAGCAGAGAGTTGAAAATACATGTACTTTGCTTTAGGCATCCCTTAGAGTCTCTAGTACAGTCATTTTTATCACTATCCTATACTAGAGATAACAAGGTCATTAGTTTGATCCCTGGCATGGCATGGCACTTCATAATATTCTCGGGCAAGGCATTTTACATGTATCTATGTCTACTTCTCTCTCTACCAAGTGTATGAATGGGTAACAGGTAGGATGCTTACCTTTAAACTACTGTAGTCTATAAAATTGGCTCTTTCTTTCTTTAGAGGCACACCAGTAATACATTTTATAATGATGAGGAATATTATGTGCCTTATATGCTGCTGCCTTGTTGTATGCTTACAGAACAAGGCTGATTTAGAGCATCTACAACTCCTGATAAAGGAGGAGTGGATCAAAGAAAGTGGCAAAGGGAATTTTCGAAATGGCAAAAACAAAATTGACAAACATGAAGTGTCAACAACGCTTCATCAGCATCATCATCCTCATCATCGTCAATGTTGAACGTTCCAAGCTGCAATGAAGTTAAATGGATATATTTGAATACTGAGCTACATGTATAAACAGCACTTAAGTTGTATTCATTCCATTGTTGTAGATGCTAATTGTGAAGTCTGAATTAGTTACGTTATGAACGTATTATATTCTTTGTATGAAAATGAGACACATATTCTTTAATAAACCATGTGAGATAATGATACCTGCCAATGAACACATTGCAGTGCATTTGTAATTTTTATTTGTAATACATGTATTTCTCTATCTCCATGTTTATATATTTTCATATATTTCATTAGAGATTTCCGTAAATATATTTACATTGTGAACATAAATCTCCTTTACCTCTGCATAAGTAATCCATTTCCTCTCTTAATGACATGTCTTCCAAGCAGTACTTTTAAAAATTTTATATTCAACTTGTCACAATTTGTGCACACAGTGCAGATTGCATTTTAAAAATGATTCGAGAGGTACAATTTCATGTTTTTATCTATCTATCTATCTATGGGTAAGTGTTTTAGAGCAATCTTTAAAATATATCATTGACCATGTATAATCCAATTGTTGTGCCTAGTAAGTTCATGTAGTTGGTACATCAAGAATTCAGGCACTTTTTTAACAGAGAAGCCATTTTTCACAAATGTTTTTTCAAAAGTTTCAAAAAGCAGACAGCAGATCAGCACAAGTCATGAAACATTTAAAACAACAGATGTAAACATCTTGTATATTTTATTTGTTCATGTTGTTTAGTTGTGCACGTAAGATTTTGAAATTTGAATTGTGTTTATATTTCCTAATACTAGAGATACACATACATGTATATGACCGCAGTACTATCAAATATCTGGATTCTGGCAGTGAAAAGACATTCAATCCCCACAGTATCCATTATTTAAAAAAATATTTTAAAATATGCAGAATGGAAGTAGTGTGTTGAGACCATTAAATTTGAATAATGGAATATCCTCTCTTCAACTGGTATAAATTGAATTAAATATTTGATAATGTTTGAAACTGTATTTCATATGTATTTTTTTCTCCCTAGGGGTGGTGTAAATAGTATTTTCATGAAACCATGTTCATGACAACTGCCATCTGCCAATTAACACATTGCAGCTTATTTTTAGTAATGTTTCTGTATGTCCTAGTATGTGTATTTTCATGAATGTAGTTCTTCAAACTATTTAAGAATTTGTCTGTATATTTGAACATATCTTTACTTACATACATGTATAAATCTACATAACTTTAATATGTATTCTCTTTTTATGACAGAGTCTTTCAGGTAGTACAGGTAACTCTGCCTAAGTCGAATCTCTTGGGACCACAGAAATCTGTTCGACTTAGGTGAAATTCGACTTAGAAGAGGTATGTTTTGAAAAACTGCTTCGACTAAGGCGATTATTCGACTTATGGAAGGTCGACTTATGCAGAGTTAACTGTACTTCTTGCATTTGAATACTGAATTTTTCACAATGTGGGAATACAATGCAGATTGCTTTTTAAAGAATATTTTATAGGTAAATATATGTCCATCTCTTTGTAATATTGTAGCATATGTTGTATTTTGTGGATTTGTTTATTCTTTTTCATTAAGACAGAGATGTATGTATTATAACGATGAGATTATTACTACCAGTACTATGTTAACAGCCTATAAAAGATGATATGAATAGCAAATTAGAGCAATGCAGTATTTTATAATCTGCATTTCAGCATTTGGTATGTATTTTCATTCATAAGTGTACAAAATTAACGTTTTACTTCATCCTTTTTTTCAGTCACAAATTCACAGTCTCCTATCTCGTAAGTACAGAGTAATGATTGATATCAATCGAATTTCAATTTGCAATTAATCGCAACTCTTTGTAAGACGGGGACCTGGGCCCCGTCTTATAAAGAGTTGCGATTTGATTGCAAATAATTTGCAATTGATATCAATCGCAACTCTGTACTAAAAAGATAGGAGATTGGAAATTTGCGATTGATTGGAGGACTTGCGATCGATTCGAATCAATCGCAACTCTTTATAAGACGAGACCCTGGTATACTTGTAGACATGCTACATACATGTATTTGTGGCTCAGCTGTTCTATCTCCAGTAATAATAATGGAGTGCCAGGAGTGTCAGTGCATTTTGGTCATTAGAGAGCTGTAGAAGAAGCAATTAATATTATAAAGCATCATAGCGTAGAGTAAGTTTTCATTTTTTATACAGTATATTTACTAGTATGATTATATTATGATTCTTAATTACTATATGATCTACAATTCAGGAAGATTTGTTCGGTACAATTTCTCCTATAAAGCTTCACCATAACTCAGTCGTACCTTTAAAAAAAAATTGTACAGATCATCTGTCATCTGTTAAGATATGATTAAGCTGTACAATGTGTAATTAAATTTCCTTTAGATATGTTTTCTCGCTCAATACGTTGGTTTCCAATCAGTAAGCTTTTAAGAATTGATAGAAATATTCTAAAACAGCCAAAGCTGTCAAAATATGTTGCATATAAAATGCATTGATATTGATATAAAATGCATTACTTATAATAGCCTGCATGCAAGAATAAGGAAAGTGCGAAGATGAACACTTGCCATGCCCGATACGAAACAGGGATTACTGGCTTAGAAAATAGAAATTGACATTGACCTCCATGACTGCAGCAATGTAATAAAATATATTTACTGTTATGGTAAACTGTGTGGCTACAGCCAATAAACCGACAGCCCACTTTACCGACAATGTCGGTCTTGAAGGCCTTCTTACAACTTTTCTGAGGGTTCGCCAGACTGACATTGTTGGTCTTGTGGGCTGTCGATCTATTGGGATGTCCCGTACTGTGTTACTTGTGTGATTATTTATCTTTGACTTAACCTGAAGTTTCTGAACTGTTATACATCACATCAATATAGGACTACCATAGCAAAGATTTGAAGAGCAAAATCAGTCTTAGCTAAAGCGGGATGTACATTGTATTGTTATTATAACTACGTATACATGGTGTATATACTTGTAAAGTAATGGAACTAAAAATTTGAGAACTTGTAGTTTCTGCTATCTGTGATACGTTTGTGTAATAAATTCATGTTTGTAGTTAGTAAGCAATCGACAATGCATGACAATCGTGCAATGAATATAACCAGAATTGTTGAAGATCTGAAAATACTATAATTTGTGCTTTTATAAACATGTCCACTTTATAGGGTCAAAGCAAGCGTACATTATATAGGCCTGCTATATTCATCAGATCCATGTATATTAGGGGAAAGTTTGTTAATACATGTTTACAGATCTTAGAAATAACGCAGAAAGTATCATAGGCCAGCCTGTTATATTCATCAGATGCATGTATACATAAGCAGATAAGGGGAAATGTTAATACATGTTTACATATGTTAGAAATTCTCACAATATTTTGCTAACGATACAGAGTAGGTTGAGCTCTTAATTATTTAATAGTACCAGGACCACCAATCACTCTTGAAAGAATATGTGGTGTATTAACCGCAAGCCTCGCTCATCGCTTCACTTTTTTTTTTTTTTTTTTTGCACTGTAGTCAGTGAGCATTTGACGATGCTTGGCAGTCATACATTGAACTGTTGAATATAAACAGAATTGTTAGTGAAGATTTGAAATTACATGTATTATCTCTTTGCTTCTGTAAGGTATAAGGCCATAATTATCAAAAGTATTATATAGGCCAGCCTGTTATATTCATCAGATGCATGTATATAAGGGGAAATGGGGTTACTACATGTTTACAAATCTTAGAAATACCTAAAAAGTATCATTATATCGACAAGAGTGTTATATTCATCAGATGCATGTATATAAGGGGAAATGGGATTAATACATGTTTACAAATCTTCGAAATTCTCAAAATATTTTGCTAACCATTCCGATTAGCTTTTTTGTATTGTATGATTTTAATTTTTTGTAAATATATCATTGTTTAGGCTTTTGTAGTACATGTTTTATTTTGTTTTATTAGATTCTGTAACATTTAATATTCATCTAATATTGGAATACCACGCAAAGTTTTGAAGAGCAAAAATAATTGTCGTCTTAGCTAAAACTGGATATGCATTGTATGGTTATTGTAAGTACATATCATCTGGAGCCAAAAGGGCATTTATTCGATAGTTTAACACAGAGTTAACGCCCTTCTGTCTCTCAACAGATGATAAGTAATGGAACAGAAATGGTCTGCTTGTAAGTTTCTTAAATCTGTGATTGTAAGTTTCTTAAATCTGTGATTAGTTTGTGTTCGTATCCTGAAGGCAATAGGTACAACGTATCGAAATATTGAGCATATGTGGGCCCTTATGAGGGCCACCAATCACTCTTGAAAGAATAATGTGGTGAAACCGCAAGCCTCACTCATCATGCTCATACATTTGTAGCTTCACATTTGTACTGTAGTTAGTGAGCAATTGATAATGCATGGAATATAACCAGAATTGTTGGTGAAGGTCTGTAAATATTATCTCTGCTCTTTTGTAAAGGTATAAGGCTAAATCAAAAGTATCATTATGTAGACCAGGGCCCTCTTAGCATAAAAAGTTGCGATTAAACGCAACTCAAAAAATTAAACGCAACTCGATTTTCAACCAATCAGGATCGCGTATTTGGGACTTGCGTTTAAAGGTCATGTAAAGTTTTGGTAAACCCTCAAAAACTGTTTGTCAGATTTCTTCAATTTTTATTGATAAATAGCAAGATACTAGCAATATTAAGACACTGTGAAGATTTCGCCTCCTAAAGTTTAATATTAAACAAATAAGAGGCAAAAACTAATTTATGTGCCGGGACAGGCACGTAAAATCCCAACAAAGGCAGCCTGTGCTATACACTGTAAACACACGTGTAAAACCCATGATGAGTAGCTACACACAGTGCACACACGCTGTCTCTATGCGAAGCCCCAAGATTGCTGTGCGGGGAGCCGTCGGGGTGGAAGGGTCCTAGCATAATGGCAGTGATCAAGCATTCCTTACAGATATTTACACTGAAATTCACCAGAAATCATAGATGGAATACCAAATGATCTCTTACAGATATCTTTTGATACAAGGAGAACAACATGAGACTATATTTAACATGTTTCTTTCCAATTTCCTTTTTGCTACCAATACTGTACATGAGCTTTAATTTTTTGAGTTACGTTTAATCGCAACTTTTTAGGCAAGAGGGCCCAGACTGTTATATTTATCAGATGCTTGTATAATTAATGGGAAATGGGGTTAATACGTACATGTTTAATACAAATCTTAAAAATAACTTAGAAAATGTCATTTTATAGGCCAGACTGTTATATTCACCAGATGCATGTATATAAGCGGAAATTGGGTTAATACATGTTTACAAATCTTAGAAATAACTTAGAGAATGTCATTAGTTTACTATAGGCAGGACTATTATATGCAGGACTATTATATTATATGCATCAGCTGCATATAAAGGGGAATTGGGTTAATATACAAATCATAGATAACTTCCCTCTCTCCTCCCCGTTTTCTTACTGCATGGAAATATTTGTTTAATTTCTTCAAACATTGTTGGCAAATTTAAGAATAAGATGACCTTTATTAGATATTTAACCCATAGCAAAAGTTGTCTGAATTTATTTATGTTGGTGATTAATTATTGTGACGCTTATCATGGATTGTATTGCTCACATTCTGAGATTGTTAAATATTATGAAAATGTCGATTTCTGTAAAGGGTGTTTCACCCCTCCCCATTGTATGCAATACCACATTTTTATCAAGAGGAGTAATTTTAGAGGCCAAAAATACTGAAATAAATTAGATGTACTTTAAATAATTGGTTGTTGCTGTTGTAATGTTTACCAACTTCTTATGTATCCGTTTCCTTTTACAGATTTGTATTAACTAGTTGTATTGTTAGAAAAGGACATATTTGATTGATATTTAGTCAAAATTTAAACTTCTTTTAAGCTGAACTTTGCCAATTATTTAGTTGAAGAGTCTGATATTTACAAAAGGATAACTGGACGGAGACCCCAGGAGACCCATAAAACAAAGAAAGAAAGACATAAGGAAATGTAGGGAGGGAAGAGAGAAAAATATTTCGCCAGCCCTCCAAAATTCGCTCAGTTGGGGGGGGGGGGGGGGGAGTGAACAGAATAAAATCGTCAGCCCTCCAAAAACAAAAAACAAATCAAAAAAAAAAAAATTCTAAAAAAAAAATTCTAAAAATTTGGCGGTCTTTTATTTTCCAAGGGGAGGGGGCCCTGGATCCGCCACTGCCTGCATAAGCTGCGGAATGGTAGGCGCGATGCACCATTTGAGTTTTCGTATTGTAATGAATTGATTATTGACATATAAAAATTGTATTGCCTAAATTTGTCTAAAAATGAAAATTTAAATATTCCTCGCATTATTGCACAAATATCATTTTGAGAAACGACATGAAAATTACCCTGATGATAAAAAAATGTAGTTGCACTCTTCAACTTTGTTAGTACAAAGTTCATCTTACTAGTAAAATCATAAATATCATTTTCGTAGCTGATGTATGGGGGGGGGGGGGGTTGTAGCCATTAAAAAAAAAGTTTCTTCTCATTACGCCACAAGGTTTATCATGAATGCATGTAGAATAGCTGCATCCTTCTTACCCTTGTGCAATTTTTACTCCAAACTTTTTTTTACTCCAAAATATTTTTTTATTATTTATATAGCTGCATCCTTCTTACCCTTACACTTTTTACTCCAAACTATTTTACTCCTATGTAATTTGCAAATATACATGAACGTAGAGATAGGGAGGAGTTGGAATGAGAGGAGGACACAAAAACGTCTTTGACAGTCATCTTACCAAGCTCAAACTGCAAGAGTGTGATCCTTTTCACATTAAAGGGGCTTTCACACCGGGCCTGCGTAGAGTTGCTAGTGCGGCGTACCGACTAGCCAAGCTTACGCTGCCCTACGCTGTGCCTACGCTGGCCTACGTGGCAATACGCCAAGGGATCCAAAGGGGTACGCGAGATGGACGCAAAAAATTAAACATGTTTAATTTTTTTGCGTACTTTCGGCATAGAGCACTGGACGCAGAAAGTACGCAGTTTTTACGCAAGTCTACGCAACTGTACGCCATTCCTACGCAATAGTACGTTACTACGCCAGTCCGACGAAAAATCCTTTGAGGCTGGCGTAGTGTTACGTATGGAAGGGCGTAGTGTTGCGTACTGTTGCTTAGTGTGGGTTCAGCATAAGCAAACCTACGTACCCTTTACGCCAGACCTACGTATTCGTAAGCAACCCTAAGCCTGTTAAGGCCACCGCACACCTTACGATCGGTCTGCGATCCAATTTGTCAAATAAATCGCTATGGCATTAAATATTGGCATTTTAACAAATGAAATCTACCCTATTCAGGTTCTGAAAAGTAATATGAATACTAAATATAGGGTTTGGGTGAGCTGTCAGCTTTCTACAGGGAATAAGGGCAAAATTAGTTTCGAATCGTAGGCAGTCGTACGATTTTTGTGACGTCACTACGACTCGGAGCCGATTTGGCCATTCCACCGAATAGAAAACTAAGCAAAGGCCGTATTATTGATTTTACTATTCAGACCCTCAATCAAAAATATTTTTCTTTTTTAAATGATTTGTCAAATGATATTACATTTTCTTCTGAAATCGGATCGCAGACCGATCGTAAAGCCCCTTTCACAATTGGTCTGCGACCGTTTGCGACCATTTGGTCGCACGACAGGCTGCAACAGGCTTCAATCGCCATCGATCTCATCAGGTCGCAGAAAGGCATTCACAAATGCAACAGCGGTCGTAAAACAAAAGCGACTAGAAGAGACCGTTGCACGAGTAAGTCGCATTTGCTCGCATATGCTCCTGCGAGTGGTCTTGCGTTCACATGCGAGTGTTGCACAAGTGATTGCGAGTGGCTTGACGCCAATCACAATAGTCGCACGATCGATTGCATGGTCGTGCGAGTGGATGTGAGACCATGCGATCGCTCGTGCGATTGAATGAGACCGGTCCAAGTGGTCGTGAGAGTATTCGTGCGAGTGGCGTGGGGTATAAAAACCCCCTCGACAATTGACCGGTAGTCAGTTTCAAGTTGGCCTTCTTAATAGTCAAGATGCCAAAGAAGAAAGTTACAAAGAAGAGAAAGTTGTTAGAGGAGGGCCCTGTTGCAGAGGATCATCTCCATAGTCCCCCTATATATACCCCCGAGGAATAGTCGCATACAGTCTCATACAGTCGTGCAACGGTAGTACAACGTTGTAAGATGTGCTGCGATCGGTCGTGCAACAGTCTCATGGTCTTAGCACAATCGCACCCATTCGCAAGACTGGTCGCTATAGGTCGCTAGCGCACGTGCGAGTGTTGCACGACCTCCAGCCCACCCACTGCGACTACTGAGTCGTGCGAACTCTCGCATCTAATCGTGCAACGTTGTGCAACACTCATACGAGAATCGCACGACCGGTCGTACGACCTAATGCGAGTGAATCGATCGCATCTGGTCGTGTCTGGATTTTGAGCATGTTCGAAGTTCAGATGCGACCAGTAACGACCGCCTCAGGTTCGTGCGACCGCCTGCAACGACTGCGAGTGGTCGCAAGACACCAAGCGATCGGTCGTGCAACACCCCGAAAAATCTGTTGCAGGCGGTCGCAAACTGGTCGCAGACCAATTGTGAAAGGGGCTTAAGGTGTGTGGTGGCCTTTATACGCAATCCTACGTGCAGATACGCCAATTGCATAGGCCGTAGGTACGCGGTGCCTATGCACAGGGTACGCAACCATATAGTCTGCAAGCACAGACCCTAATTTGACACTTTATCAGAAAATCATTGTGTCTTGAGAGGAGCCTAATCCAGCTACCTACTGGTCGTGTCAATATAGGTCAGGAGCAGCTACAGTACATGGCCTATGGTAGTCTTACAGCGCAGACTCTCTTGTACGACTGACCAGGGTTTGTGCCTGCAAACTAGCAACCATACGCCATCGCCTATGCATAACCTACGCAGGGACTACGCCGATCCTGCGCGTAATTTCGGCGTACTCGGTGCGCCGCATAACGCAACTCTACGCAGGCCCGGTGTGAAAGGGGCTTTAGGGAAGAAATATATTGAGACTTGTGTAGACACTTGCATTTACAAAGGCCTCTACACCAGGTGACGGCCGTATCTCAGAACAGGGTTGCCATTTGGCCTTTTTTCCGGCCAGATTCCAGAAATCTGGCCGTATAAAATTTAGTTTGGCCGTGAAAAAAAAATATTTCACGGCCAAATTAATTTGGCCGTATTCTGGCCGTAAAACAGAAATCTTGGCCGTGAATCTTTATTTCTGGCCTTTTTCATAATCAGATAGGAAATGTAACCATAAAATCACTTGAAATATGTAAAAATGCAATAGGATGTGCATGCGCGCGTCTGCTACGGCGTGTGTTATGCATGAATTAAGCCCTGGGGAGCGTTTCATGAAAGGACTTGTCGGATTTTTTATCCGATAACTGTTATAAGCTACTGAAATCCTTGCATCTGATTGGCTGAGAGCAAACTTGTCGGATAAAATATCCGGCAAGTCCTTTCATGAAACACTCCCTTAGCCTAGTCTACACACTAGTCTGTGCTGCAGGCCGGGGGCACGGTCGATTATAAGCATGCGTATACATACCAGTATTCGCATGACCACATCTTATTAGACTCAAATACAGAAACTTGCACGTTGTCGCTCAATATCATGTCAAACTATTTAAGGAGGCTTTATTGTAAACCTAGGGGAGTGCATGAGACAGTTAATTTGTGTATAGGGGTATACCTAATTTCATTTCTAAATAGATATAATTTGGCCGTGAAATTTGGCCGTGAAAAAAATATAGTTTGGCCGAATTTGGCCGTAAAATATGTTGAGTTTGGCCGTGAAGACTAGCCACGATTTGGCAACCCTGTCTCAGAACCGTACTATATACAAGAGCGGTACTTTTTCAAGTTACCCCCAAAGGTTCCATGACATTTGCTCCTGTCTAACTTTGCCATGCTAATCCTAAACCTAAACCTAACCCTAACCCTAACCCTAACCCTAAACCTAATCTTCACATTGTCCTGAACAAAAAAACAAAAAACAAATCATGACCTAGACCCTAACCTTTGACCTTTAGAGATATGGACGCCGGAGCAAATGTCGCAGGAGCAAATGACGTGTCACCACCCCCAAAGACTTATTGTATGTGCAATGCATATTCATTCCTGAATTGGCAACACAAATGTCCATATTCCAGCTAATATTTTTTGAAAAAGCATATCCCTTAATACCACTAGGCCCCACATAGCTTTATATAGATATGTGATGAGGTGTGAAGGAAGCAAACCTTTCGTCATTTTTGTCCAATTTCTGCAAACATAATTATAATCAACATACAAACTTTAACAACACCTCCCAGACACACATGAGCCTTTTGCAAAGCAGCTGCAAGTTGTGGGCCAATTTCAAAATCGACATCATTTTGCATTTATGGCATGAAGAGAGAAGAGTATTAAAGGACTGAGTGAATATACGGCAGAGAGAGAGAGAGAGGGGGGGGGGTGTTCTCTTGAGTTCTAGGGGTTGAAAAACAGGCTGCGAAGCGCGAGCCTCCCAAGATTTTCCCTCAATCAAATTGTATTTTAAGGAATGTTCACAACTATTTTCATGACCATGTTAGGTGCCTTTTCCTCACGTTCAGTTTCATTTTTGCCATTTATCAGGCTACCCTTCTAGCCTAATTCCATAAACCCACCGACACCACCACCACCACCACCACCTTATGGGTAAAGTGACGGGAAACGTGACATCTTAATTATTAGTTGCCAGAAAGTGTTCTTTTAAAGGCACCAGAAGACTTGAGTGCATATCAAGGACAGCTTTATGAAAGGATGTGCACAACAGAAGGAGCAGATCTTAACCTCAAGATCTGGATAGGTGATGTTGCAGTATATATGGGTCAGTAATCCTCAGGTGTATGTTTTAATCTGTTGGTACGGTTGGTCTCTGAAGAGAAAATAATCTGCTCGGTAGCCATGCGTGGCCTCCCTATAGTCACATGAAAAGAATTACATGTGCTCTCAAAATGCTGTCATATTTCAGGAATGACCAGAAATAGTTAACAATTTTGAATCAACTTCTGCTTCCACGTGTTTTTGTAATCCCATATACCCATAAGCATGTCCAACATGTCCAATGCTTTACATTGATTGTGATCTTCAGCGAGATTTAGCAGTTTTGTTATAATTTCAATGATTTTAAAACCTCATAATACACATTTGTTCCAATTTACTACATAATCAACCATTCAGAATAACTTCTATACATATCGAGTCTTTCACGGTAAATATGTATGTTCAGAACTCAACATTATCGTTAAAGAAATAGCCATTATTATCATGTAAAAAGGCAATACGGGGGGGGGGGGGGGGGAGGGGGTAGGCCTACATAGTGACAAGGTTTTCAGTAAATGTGCAGATTCGTTCATTTTTCACTGAAAGCAATTTTTGAATCCCCCCCCCCCCCCTCTCTCTCTCTTCAGAGGTGTTGCGAGAGTACAGCCGATGAGGGGTCACTAGTGTTTTTTTTTAGGGGAATGAGAAATATTAGGTGGCTGAAATGCGGGGTAGTGAGGCTTTAGATTGAGGGGAGTGTGAGAGAACGGTGGTGTCATTTTATTTTCGTATAGGCTCCCCCCCCCCCTCTCTCTCTCTCTCTTTCTTTTACGTCATTCGATGGAGGGGTGGCACGTGCCCCCGCCGGACCTACGTACCCATATTTCGTCGTTTTTCTTTTTTTTCTTCCTTTATCTCTACTTCTCCATAACTCCTTCCTTTTTCCCGCTTCGTGTACACCCTACTCTCTCCTTATATACATGTATTCCCATCTCGCTCTTTCTTTGTCTGTCTGCCTCTCTCTCTCTCTGTCTCTCTGTGTCTCTCTCTGTGTCTCTCTGCTTGTCTGTCTGCCTCTCTCTCTCTCTCTCTCTCCCCCTCTCTCTGTATTCCTGTCTCTCCAGCCACACTGCAATCGAGATCTCAAGTTGTAGGCTTTACCCAAAGTATGAGATTTCATCATTTCAAAAGACCGGTTGATTCCAAAGATCGAAACGGTTTAATCCAAAAATAGATTCTATATTATGATATCATTTGTTATAGCAGAAAAAGAGTACGGTATGGTTAATTCACAAAAAATATAGCCACATCACTGATCTCCAAATAAACGATATATACATTTGACTTAAGACTTAAGTACACAATGGTATATTAAACAGTCAGTCGAGTGCGGATTGGTGGACTCAACGCTTTCTCACAATTGAAACAAAATGAATAGGCCACGGTAGTTGAATGCTACATCCAGAATGGAAAAGCCCCATGTAAATTATTCAAATTTGAGTTTATTGACTGATAAGTTGAAGAAATAAAAAGTTCGAAATGGCTACATTTCTTCTTACGTTGAGGGAAGGGGGGGGGGGGGGGGGGGGGGGGGGAGGAGGGGGTGGCGACAATTTTTTTTTTCCTCTAGCCCTCAAAAAGTCCCTCAGTGGGGAGGGGGGGGGGGGGTTATCAGATGTGTTGCTCCATAATTCTCTGACAAGCAAAAAAAAAATAAAAAGTGAGTTCAAAAAGGTACGTCCATATTTTTTTCGTCTCGCCAGTCCTCCAAAAGTCGCTCAGGGGGGGGGGGGGGGGGTTATCAGATGTTTTGCTCCATAATTCTCTGACAAGCAAAAAAAAAAAAAGGTCTAAAAGGGCGATTCTTTTTTTTTTTCAGTCAAAAGTTGTCAGGGGGGGCACTCTGCCCCCCCCCCCCCCTCCTGGGTACGCTAGTGTGTTCTGGTCTAGTAGACAAGTCACAAGTCACTGGACTTGTCTACTAGA
This sequence comes from Heliocidaris tuberculata, assembly GCA_025618425.1. Classification (NCBI taxonomy): domain Eukaryota; kingdom Metazoa; phylum Echinodermata; class Echinoidea; order Camarodonta; family Echinometridae; genus Heliocidaris; species Heliocidaris tuberculata. The sequence goes on from CM046837.1 coordinate 6,691,920, forward strand.
CATAATTCTCTGACAAGCAAAAAAAAAAGGTTTAAAAGGGGGGATTCTTTTTTTCTGTCAAAAGTTGTCAGGGGGGCACTCTACCCCCCCCCCCCCTCCTGGGTACGCTAGTGTGTTCTGGTCTAGTAGACAAGTCACTGGACTGTGAACCTCATAGGGAACCACGGGGTTCGAATCCCTGCCATAGCACTAATGTCACTGGGCAAGACATTAATCTACATTTGCCACACTCGACCCAGGTAAGGTAATTGGGTACCTGTAGGAATTACTAAGCGCCGTAATAGCAGCCATGCTAAAGCCAGGGTAATTATTGTGGAGCGCCAGGAGTGCCTGATAGACATAAGCGCTATAGATCGAGAACCCACTATTATCATTATATTTATTATTATTATTATTGTTATTATCATTATCATTATTATTGTAGTTGCTTTTGTTGTAATTCTGCATGTCTATTACGAATATTCTTCCTGGTCTGGGCCCTGTTTCATAAAACTTGTTTTCAATAACAAGCGCCAAACTTCGATGACAAATGCGCTCAAAGCTAGCCAAATGCAGTTATTTTAGCAGCTTATATTAAACAGTTATCGTAACTTGTTATACAAAGAGAGTCAAATATCAATTTTTAACATGAATTTAATAATGTACAAAGTATATGTATCAAATTGACGAACCAGCACCAATATTACATAATTATCTGAGTATCAACTTACGCACGTTATACAGAAGTCTATCATTATGATTATGTCTTTGTAATTTGAATGATTACTGGTAACGATTATGATATGTATTTTGTACCAAACATAGCATTATAAAGCAATTATCCATGCACCACCATTACAAATCTGAATCAAGAATCATGTGAATGAAATGCTATGAGAGAGAAGACATAGAAAACACAGAAGTGGCTGCATGAAAATAAACATATTAAAACTTTTACCAGCACCATATTACCACCAATTCACATCTGAGTAATCAAAACTTGACGCTGCTTTTGTTAACGATAAAAGTATACGGGTCACATAGACTTAAAGAACCTATTTTCAACCTAAATATTTGCATAATGCGATACACAAACACAGGCATACACTGACGAATTTTTGAAAATCATAAATAGTACAATGTTCTCATGCCTGACGTGTAAAATATTTCTTTTCGGTCTTACCAAATTTTACAAACAAAATAATGTAGGCTATGTACATTTTTACTGAATTCAAAACAAAAATAAAGGTAACTGAAGATGTGATGTAATCTCTGTGAAATTCGCAACCTATCTCACTTGAAGAATACAGAAAAACGGTCATAATTAATTCTCTGCCCAAAGTAAGTTATGTATTAAAAAAAACATATGTATCAAATTGACGGACCAGTATCAATATTAAATGATCTTACTATCAACATACGTTAAACAGAAGTCTATTAGTAAGATCATTTCTTTGTAAATTGAATGATTAGTAACGATCTTAATACGTATTTTGTATCAAACATAACATTAGAAAGCAATAATCCACCACCGTAACAAATCTGAATTAACAATCATGTGAATGAAATACTATGAGAGAGAAGACATAGAAAAAACAAAAGTGGCTCTATGAAAATAAACTTATCATTAAAACTTTTACTAGCACCATATTCACTGATATTACCACCATTTCACATCTGAGTAATCAAAACTTGACACTGCTTTTGTTAACGATAAAGGTATACAGGCCACAAAGACAGAAAGGAATTTATGAAAGAAAATGACTTAAAGAACCTATTTTTAACCTAAATATTTACACAAACATAGTTTTGAACAATATTATATGAATATGACTTGGAATAATATCATATGAATATTATTTTCAAAGAAAACACCAATTTATCTTTCAAATCCCATTCAATTCAGCGTAATTACTGCTGACTCCAAATTTTATACAAGATTGTGCCAAAATTAAACAAAGATATAATTTTCTAGAATTCAACTTCTTCATAGACATTTGAATCATCCATGTTAGATTTGTTCTGCTCAGACTCGCTGATAGTGCCCGAGATCGGATTATCTGTTCCCGTCGTGCTTGTCTGTTTCATACTCGGGGGATCAGACTTTGTGACCGTGGACGAATCACCGAAACAGCAGAGGAGCCCGCCGACATGGCAGGGGAGCTCCCGTAATCGCGCTCGAATACGAGGTTGTCGGAGCACGTAGAAGACGAAGATGAAGAATCCTTGGAGAGAGTTGAGTAGGATGAAGACAACGTGGACACCGAGGTTGAGTTCATTGATCACGGTAAGGTATCCCACCAGCCAGGTCAGACCGAGTAGGAGGAGGACACCGGCTGCGTTCTTGAGACGGCGCATCATCTCGTGGCGGTCTTCTAATTTCAACTCGGTGGCTCTCCCGCCGCCTGAGTCGATGAGCAGGAGTCGACGCATGACGAGAGTGAAGACGACCACGTTATGGAGGAGAATGATGGCCATAGGGACGAGGAGACCGCCTACGAGTGGCCATTTCTGAAGGAAACAGCTGTATAAAAGGGAATATTACAGAAACATAAAAGTCATACGGGTTGAGTTCTGGTAATATGGCTACCGGTAATTATCTAAAATGCAGTTCGATCGTGTTTGAGTGTGTTGGTGTTTTGGGGGGTTTTGTTTGTTTGTTTGTTTGTTGTTGTTGTTTTTTTTTTGTTTTTTTTTTGTTTTTTTTTTTTTTTTTTTTTGGGGGGGGGGGGGGGTTGACGAAAACTTGCTGGAGATCACATACACTGGATATTGGACAACATATCCAGTGCTCTGCGGACAAGCAAAAGCCGGAGCCCGAGGGGGGGGGGGGGGGGGTTGACGAAAACTTGTTGGAGATCACATACACTGGATATTGGACAACATATCCAGTGCTCAGCGGACAAGCAAAAGCCGGAGCCCGAGGGGGGGGGGGGGGGGCTAGGGGCACCTACGACATTTTTGAAAAAGTGAAAGATAGAATTTGATAATCTAATGCCCAGTAACGTCAAAGGCACATAAGCCTATTAATATTGTGAGTTTAGATATATACCACTTATCCCTGGATGGCATTAGATAGGCCTATCGAGAGTACTTACTAGTCTGAGTTGGAGTAATTCTCTCTTGCGATAGCTCCTGTTAGGATAACCGCAACTGCAGGCAATCCTAAAGTAAAAGAAATATGTCACTGTTATGATTATGTAACATGGTTATTCAGATAACAGTGAACGTAGACGAGCACACAGTTTGGTCTTTTATGAAGCGAATCGTATCAAATCTTAAAGTAGAATCCAGAGATCATATTTCAACGAGTATGTTATCCCCCCCGGGGGGGGGGGGGGCACTCAGCTTGTGCGGTGGGTATGTTCCGCAGAGTATAGACCATAGACAAATTAAAACTTATAGACGGAAAGGTAGCACGCGCGGATTTGCCTCATTTGCATATAAGCTGCAGCGTCACCATTCAGTCTAAGCGTATTTAAGCGTATTTAGGCTCCGCCCATTTGGTAACATTTCATTTTTCCGAAGCCCCCGATATCAAAAAATATCGATAAGTATCGAGAAACACCTTATGCATTATTCATTTTTGTTTTGCATACTCCGATTTATCAAACTTTGATTGGACCGGACCTTATGAATATGAATGTTCTTCAAAAGGAATGATTTGACCTCTTTTCGTCACTTCCGCTGTGAATTTCACGTCACCGCACAAAGTAAAAAAAAGTTGTGGAAAGTTTAGAGGTGAGTACACATGTATTTATGCTTAATTTTCGAAAATTAGAATATATTTAGAACAAGTTCTGCCACTGTGAGTAATCTCTTTCAATTTCTCTACATTTTGAAGGGATTCTACAGAGCTGTATGTCATGAAACAATGTGTAATCTACTCTCGAACTTTCAAAACAATTTTCATCGTCATGAGCTAATGTTGCAGCTCGATTTCCCTTACCACCCTGTCACTCGTGACGGCTTACCCGGTTTTCGGGCGGGGCTATCTCGATACGTTTCGATAGATGATTACTGAATTAGAGAGATGACAATAGCCGGAAGATTTAGTAAACTTTTAAATAGATCGAACTTAGTCTGTAGACCCTATGTCAATGATTTGGTTATCTAAGTTAGATGTAGACGCATAGACCCTGTTAATTTCTGGAAGACAAAGGGCCCAGGTGAGGCCCTTTCTAGTTTCTAATTGATTCTGTAGATCTACTAGGTCTAGTCTAGATCTAGATCTACTGTAGTCTGTAGCCTGTGTAGGCTATTCTTGTGTGGATTTTTAAATATTTCTTTTTATTTTTAAATTTAAAATGAGGAGGGGGTTCCATGTTGATATTTTTTTCCAGAGACCAGTCCAGATCCCCTCCCAGGTCCAGGTCTACTTTGAGTAAATGTTACACACACAGTTTGCTATAATATAACGCTGGGTTGTAATTTTAACGCAGTGGTTCTAGATCTATATACTAACGTTAATTAGGCTTTGCCCCCCCCCCCCTTTTTTTTCTAAACTGAGCCAAGACCAAAGCCAAGGCAAGCATGATGAGGTTTTATTTTTTTATTTCAAGAGAGAGAGAGAGAGGGGGGGGGGGGGGGGGGTCATATTTAGTCTTGATTCTAGACCAGAATCAAAACCCAGGCAATAATAGTGGGATGGCCTTTTTTGCTTTGTTTCAGTATCGCATTCATTAGTCTCATCATGTTGACTTTGATTTCCCTCAGATAATAACATGGCAAGGAACTAACTTGTGGCTGATCTACTTGAAGATCTAGATGATTTAAAGCCTAAAGTAATAGACGTCAGCGTACTTGCACAACTCAACAACTGTTGCAGGTGCCGGATGAAGCGGACTTTGATGAGACGTGAGAAATAAACAGGTAAGTACGTCTAGACCTAATTAGTTAGACTAGACCGAAAATTCTGTCTCTCGTTGTTAGCTTCTTCACTTAGTCTTAGTTAGAGACAGAAGCGGGCCATTTGATCTCCTGTGCAAACCGACTACACGCCGACGTAGTTAGAAACATCGCTATAATTTTATTTTTCCTCATGCATACATGATTAAATTTATTAGGCCTAGGCTATACTCATTCAAGAATCTGTTCAACTTAACAATTTGTCTGTATAACCCGTTTAATGCACCGGCCTTTTTCAGGTAATTCAGGGTCCAAGGTATTCTCCGTTTGAAAATCTTGCAGCCGTTGTGTAGTCGGTGTGTGGTGTTTGTGTTTGCTTAGTACTAGTAGATCGAACGGCCCGCTTCTTCCAAGTGAAGAGGCTAACGAACGAGGGACAGAATTTTCGGTCTAGTTAGACCTAGACCTATTACAGCTAAAAATTATAGGTCTGGTAGTGGTAGTGTATCTAGGATCAGTTTACTTGGGGGGGGGGGGGGTGATGTGTTCACAATAAAGAGAGACAGTTTTTAGTTTACATTGTCCAACCAAAACAGCACCAACAAAGTCATCAATTTTTTTTCTGAGAGAATAGACATTTCATTTGTCCTTTTTCTTTATCCACCACTGAGATCTGTTTTCTTAAGTGTACATAGTATTACATCAGCTTTTTTAGTGTCTTTAAAAATCACTTATGAGATCTTTAGGGGATGTTCAGTATGATGTCCGTATAAATAAAATTTTTAGTCCTCTTAATAATTAAATTAAACATTTCATTAATTCCTTCAAATAGAAACAAACCAAATAAGATGGATGAACTTATGTTATTGATAATATTATTATTATTTTCATTTATTATTATCATTATTATTATTATTATTATTATTATCATTATTATTTTCGGGGCCAAAACATTACACTTTCAGTTAAAATCTATGAATCTTTTTAGGATGGAGTTAGGATTTATCCTCTTTGAAAACATCAAGAGGTGAGGATGAGTGTATATGTGATTTTTTTTTTCTTAATATAGGATAATACTTCTCTACTTCATCTATTACAGATGATGATGATGATGATGATGATGATGATGATGAAGATGAAGGCTTACCCACTGAGAATGAAGACAAATTCTGAGAGGAACAAATAAATACTTAGCTGCTCCAGTTTTGCATGGTAGGTTGCTATCAGGGCGTTGATTTGTATTTGTTTTGTTTTTGTTTTTGTTTTTGTTTTTGTTTTTTTTTGGGGGGGGGGTTGCAGAACATCCTGATTATAGTACTCTTCATGTTTTTTTCAACGCCTCTTAATTACCAGCTTCTCCATGGTTACGTGAAGCAGTGATTATAGAATATGTTGAAGGGGTGGAGGGGGGGGGGCAAAATGATATATTTGCCCTCAATATTATGGGGGGGGGCAACTGCCCACTTGCCACCCCATAATCGACACCACTGGTTGTTATTAGTATCTCAATACAATCTAGGTACATATTTTTTTTTTTTTTTACATAAACATAATTTTCTTGAGACTTTACTAATTTGGTTTCTTTTGAATAGCCTTGAAAATTTTATGTGTCCAACTGGACAAACTTTTTTTCCTCTTTTAATACTTTTGAGAATTTTCACTTATTATTCTATTTCATATAAAGAGTCAACGTTAACTGTGTTAATAGGAAGCTCTAAATTTCAGTATTTTTAAAAAATTCCAATTGTTGCTTTTTAATTATCAAATACACAATGGATTCTATTTTCTAAAATCTTTCTTCTTTTCTTTCAACAGACATGGATTTCTACTTCAGCTCTTCAGTGAAATAGTCCCCTGCTTTGATCAACATCATATTAAAATCATACCTGGATTCAAGTATAATATGCATAATTAGAATGACTGAAAGGGAGTTTAAAGTTCTTCAGTTATATCTTAACCATCTTACTCACCCCCTCCCCATGTCAAACGTTGTCATATGCAGCCATTTTTGTAGTAGCTCGTTATGTGAGGAGGTCTTCCTCTTCTATGTGGCCTAGTGAGATTACAGGGCCCGTAATGATATTAAGATAAGCAGTGCTAGAGCCACTTGGCCTCTCCTTTATTAAATCTTCTCGCAGTGTATAACAAATTAATAATAATCTGATTAACTGATTCTATGAATTTGTTATTAATCAATTTTGTTATTATTTTATTATTCATCTACTGAGAAAATTCATACTATTCAACATTTTATTTGACTTAAAACTATGGAATTAGATCTCTATGTGTGTTCCCCCCCCCCCCCCCCGTTTTTTTAGTTAGATTTATGATACTAGTATGCAATATACATGTACCAACTAAAAAGGAGATGAATCATTTAATTTAGATTTCTTAGAACTGTCAACATTATCTTTGCTTTTAAGAGTAAAATTGAAGTCATTGGTGTGTGTTGAACACGGAACTTAGATGGTCAATTATTTCTTTTATCATTTCTTCTTTTGTGGGGTGTAGTGGATAAATAATTTTTAAATTGTTATTCAAATAATTTACTTCTTGGAAAGGGACTGAAATTAATAAATGTATGATTCATTTAGATTGAAATTCATTTTTCAAAAAGGCATGTACGTACACATCCAGCCCGTCCCCCCCCCCCCCCCCCTTGGAAGAGAAGTATGCATTGTGGCCCCCCCCCCCCTTTTTTTTTTTTTTTTTTCCTTGTCAGAGAAATTTTGGAGGGCTGGGGAAATTTTTTTGATTTTTGTCGCCACCCCACCCCCCACTGAGCGACTTTTCGAGAGCTGGCGAGACCAAAAGAAAATACGGGTCTCCCTCCAAGCAGTTTCAAAATTGACAAACCTGCATTTGTGTGCCCCCCCCCCCCCCCCCCCTTATACAAAATCCTGGATCTGCCCCTGTTTGTACTACTCTCAAGAAGAGAATATTAGTTGACCTTGACAAGTCGGCTGTGCTGGAACTCTATTGTATTGTAGTATATGAAAAGAGTGTATGACTGCAGATAAATTATATAAACTATGTTGATTTTTTTAAAAGGAGAATATATGTAATTAAACGTACAATTAAGAAGTAAGACAATGTCTAAACTTCTCTAAAGACTGTCCTCATTTCTGTATGCAAGAAAATTTTTATTAAAAAGAGAGAAAAGCTAAACGTATTTCTGATTCGACGTGTGTAAACAATTGCATCTTAAATCTTGATTGTAAGAAAGATAGACATGTACATTGTAATTGAAAATTATTCTGTGAACATGATGAAAGTCCTCTCACGTTATATCCATGAAATGAACCATAGGGGAGGGGGCTGAAATGAACCAGGACGTGTGATCGAGGTGTATGTATGAGAGAGAGAGAGAGAGAGAGTGAAGAAAAGATGAGAAAAGGCGGAAGTGAGAAGATTTGGGGAAAATGAACTTAGAGAAGGAGGGGGGGGGGGGGGGTGAGAGAGAAAGAGGAAGAAAGAAAGTGAAGAATAAAGGTGTAAGTACATTAAATCAGTTCGGGTCAATTAAAATGGCAGAATTTTCAAGGTTCATAATTCTCTCTGAAAGGTATGTTCAAAAGGCTATAAGATTTACAAACTTGGCAGCAATGCGAAAGTTGCCCCTAAAGAAAATTTAAGGATACATCTTCCCCTACACCTAATATTTTATTCTTACTTTTGCCTTCCATCATACCCACCCCCTCCCCCCCCCCCCTTAGTTTTTTATAACTTCTGTATCCTACTAGTCAAAGAGATTTAATTTCTTTGAAAAAATACTTATGAATGTAAAAGTTTTTCTCTTAATTCGTGAGATGTGATAAATATCAACAACGTGAAGGCCTATTTATCTTCTTAATAACTACGGTACATGCACAACTCGACCCTTTCGTGCTGAAAATCACATGTTGTGACCTAATTATCATAAAGATTTAATGATACCATATGAATGACGCCCATTCGTCAATTATCGATGCGCCGTCATTAGCCAAGTGATGAATACATTAGCATACATGAATAAATTAAGCGGACTTGACCTTTCTTAATGCGCATGCGTGACAATGATCCACGTTTTTTATTTTATTTGTGTGTAAAGCATATACGCGGTAGGGAGCATCTTACAAAATGAATAATGCATAGGGGCTTCGGGCGCGTTCAAATCGTGGCCAAATGTTACAGTGTAATGGCGGCCGCTTTAGGGGCTTGGTATAGACCCCCATTTTACGACCGTTCTGGCCGGTGTCATAGTCGATTTGTTCCGGGTTCCGGCGGAACGAAACGACTAGTCGATTCGTTCCCCGGAACCAAGCGACTAGTCGATTCGTTCCAGTGGACTCAAACGACTGATATCACTTTTGGCCGATACGTAACGAAAGCCGCCGTTTGGTTCCGACATTAGTTTTCCATTGGGGCAGTATTGTTTACCTGCATACTTCATTTTCTCCCTTTTTTCATTTCTTTTTCTTTTCTTTTTCTTTTCTTTTTCTTTTCTTTTTCTTTTCTGTTTCTTTTCTTTTTCTTTTCTGTTTCTTTTCTTTTTCTTTTTCTTTTTTTATTGGCGCAGAATGGGGGGGGGATTGTGCCCCCCCCCCTTTTAGAACAGGAAACCTTTTTTTTTTTTTTTTTTGCTTGTCAGAGTATTATGGAGGGGAATTGTACCCCATAACCCCCCCCCCCCCCCCCCCCCCCACTGAGCGACTTTTGGAGGGCTGGCGAGACCAGAAAAATATGGGTCTCCCTCCAAGCAGTTTCCCAAAGTTGACAATCCTCCATTTGTTTGCCCCCCCCCCTTATACGAAATCCTGGATCCGCCCCTGAGTGTATATATGCTTATTCATATCTTAAGTCCATCTGTAATGGCCTGATGGGCAGTGGGTATCCAGGATTTTGTGAAATGTGCTTATCTTGTTTCACTCTCTATTTCCAGCAAAGATTTTTTTTTTTTTTTTTTTTTTGGTCACTAAAACCTGGGGGATGATTGTATACACCCTGCTATCTTTGCCCCTTTCACGTAGGGATCCCATTTGGAAGCATCTAAAAGAGTTGAATAGTTCACAATACAGGTCACATGTATGATATCCAATATGCTATGTGTTTCATGTATTAAAGGGTAAACATATGTATACTCTGTTCTAGCTTATATTGTTGTATTTACTGTTGCACCTTAACTGTCAAAATGACAAAATTCGCGAAGAGTACATTTTTCTATACAAAATTCGTAAATAGGCAACAGTGTCCGTTCTGTTGGTGTGGCTGATTTGGAGGACTTTGATTGGTTACAAAAGGCGACCAGAAGAGTACATTTTTCTTTAGGGGTGTTACCATGACATGATGCTTGAGCACAATAGAGATTCGGATCGCATGAGCGGCTAAATATCTCGTCGATTGGTTCCAAGGAACGAATCTCCTGGCCGGAACCAATCGCCTATGACGCTCGCATCGACTCGACCAAAGCGGATCCAATCGGCGGGTAGACATTCAGTCGATTGGATCCTGTGGAACTAATCGCCTGCTCGGAACAAATCGCCTATGACACCGGCCCGCCCCGCCCCGGCCCGTTTCAAAGACACCATAGACTTGCCATGACTTAGCGAATGGGAGCTTGTGTGTGGGAACCAGGGTAGCGTTTCATCAAGTTCGCCGACATCCCATTGAAACGCGTGTATCAAAATTAACATGCGTTTCAGTGGGATGTCGGCGAACCTGTACTTATGACGGTTTGGTGAAGCAATGCCCAGTTCCGTAGCATCATATTTATATTGTAATCCAGTTCCAAAGAGCCCCGTTTTCAACAATGTTAGTAGTTTCGAAGACCATCCTTTTTATGATACGCTCGTTCCGAAGCTCCCTTTTTTGTCTTGCCGGCGGCACATACCCACCACTTTTTGGGTCGAGTGCCCCCCCCCCCCCCCCCCGGGGTTACCCTTCTGCTTTTTTGGTTTTGTCTCCATGAATTGCAACAGTTCTTGCTGTTTCCAGTCTATTCAAATGGTCTAGTGACAGTGAACTGTTTTTCGAAAAAGAAAGAAAAAAAAAATCAAATTTGTTTTGGCGACAAAAAAGGGACCTCGCGCAACTTATGCCGAAAGGGGTAAAGAAAAATGTTTCAATAAGAAAATTTAAAAAGTGGCAAATAGACGGAAGATGTTGGGTATTATGATGAAAGGTTCGCAAGGCCGTACCCCAGGCAATCATAGACGCCTTCAACATGAAGAGCGGAATGTAGGAGTCCATGACACGGACAACCATCAGGAACATATTCATGCCTTCTATGCCCATCCACGACATCGACGACAGCGTGGTGAAGTGAAGGACAGCGGCAATGACACCACACAGACCGGGATCGACCTCCGCTTCTTCTCGATGTCTGTCTAGTGCCGACATGATGATGAAGAAGATGTAGAGAGAGAAGAGCGTAGCACAGAGACACATTAAGATCTGGATGGGCTGCGAGCGACGAAGTTTTCTAGGCAGGGATAAAATTTTAAAAAACACGTAGTACTTGATATGAATTCATTCACATGTTTTCATAGTTGGGAGCGATAAAGTATGGTATAGTTAAGTTAATAAGCTAGTTTTGGTGATAATTACATGTACCAGCATAAATGGAGGACAATAGTCACAGTTTCAGTGACACTAGCCCTATGATAAGTTAAACATGTTTGAGCGCGTCTTAAAAGACCAGTGGTGTATTCTGCATATATTATGGTAGAGCCGCTGCAGTACATCCCCCATTCCCCTTCCCTCGAGGTGGAAGGCCAAAGAAAGAAAGAAAAAAGAATTCAACACATCTCGCTGTGGGTCTACACATGCGGGACTGCCCAAATACATACTTTCCCTTACTCCCGGTCTGGAAAGATTCCTAGTTATACCCACTGTTTATCAACCTGAGGATACACCCACTAAAGAACCACTTCTTTCCGTTTCCCCTAAGCTTATTACGAAACAGTCTTGAAATGCATATCTAACTGCATTACTACCGTACGGGGCCTCGTCTTATAAAGAGTTGCGATTTATTCGAATCGATCGCAATGGAATATTGATCTTACCTTCTATCTCGTAAGTACACAGTTGCGATTAATTTTTTCTATTGCATCCCTTTGTAAGACAGGGGCCTATATGTAAAACTCAAGCTGTCAGCAACCTAATGATCGTATCAAATTTTGGTGATTTATCTCCATGACACCGTACTTTGAACTTGCCAGAAACCAAAGCTCGTGAGTCTCCCCCTACTTGAAAGAAAATGAGAGTTATTAAAAATAGGTGAAGGGTAGGAAACTAGAAGTTTAAATACTTACTTATCAGTGAGGTACACAACCATAGTCATGAGTATGCCTACAATGGAGAAGGAACACCCTATAAAGCTAAGGACCCTGAACACTCGTTCAACCTTCTCAGATCGTCTCGGGCTGCCACTCACGTCCTAATGATATCACAAATAGAAAAGACAACATAATGTCGAATTACATAGTAATGAAAAGAGTGCTAATAGACTATTCTGCGGTCCTACCAAAAGCAGCCAACAGCAGCCAACAGCCGCCAACAGCAAAGCTGAAAACATGCCGAATTCTGGAGCAGCAAAGAGGCAACCAAAAGGCTACTTTTAATGCTAAGGCCATTCCAAGTTTCCAACTGTTTTTTAATATCAATTTATTGTTCCTTTTTGTTCACACTATGAAACACCCTTTGAAGTAATATTATTTCAATAGATTCAGCTACGTATGGACACAGAGATAGCGTTGGTATAATTTTCTTACCATAAGGACCGCAAAGTTGGTCAGATGATTGCACTGGCATTCAGTATGTGTCTCGGTACTGTTGATGATATGGCAGCCATCACTCGACCAATCATTTATGGAGTAGTCCCAGTATACACACCGGGGATTCGTAGCATTTTGCTGGCAGTGTAGAAAAAAAGGAAAAATTATCTTCTTTTGCAGAAGTGGTTTAGGATGAATTCTTAAGATTTACTAAAATATATACTGTATACGTTTAGGTATATTACGAAGCAGTGGACTTGAAAAGTTGGTTTATTTAAATGGCATCATAATAAAGAGATCCTTTAATTTATTTTGAAAGTACATTATTCATTACTTGTTTGTGTGCAAGCGATATGGTGACCGGAACGTTCAGATGTTCGGTTACATTTGAGCCGATGCTGGCCCCGATGACATCGGTATTAACCGTTATGTTGCTAGGGCCATCTTCGTCTCCTCGACCGTCTACCAAGACTTCGCCTTGGTCATCATCCGTAACGAACAACGCATCGTCACGGTGGACGGTGAACGCAACATTCCCCGTAGTGCCTTGGTCAATGGCCTCCGGAGGAATTACGATGGAGGCTTCTACCAGATCTCCATTGGCACCATTGAAGTTACTAGGGCTGGATAGCTGAACGTTGCTACCATCAAACGGTTGGCTGCCGCCGCTGCTGCTGGTCAAGGAAAATACATATCCATCTTGCACATCATCCGACTGAAGGTTGATTGCCTAGGGAAATAAGAAATATGTTATAGGCATGATCAGATTAGTTCGCAATGTATCTCACCCACTTAAGTGTTATTATCATAGGCGCCGGAAGTGGGGGGGGGGGGGGCAGGGGGGCGGTCGCCCCCCAAACGAAAAAGTGGGGGGCAAAATGCATTTTCGCCCCCCCCCCAAAAAAAAAGCCCCCCCCCCCCCATAAAAAAAATAAAAAAAATTAGTAGTAAAGGAGTAAAAATCGTGTGTATATTAAAAGCTTGATTGCTTTATTACGTAATTGTAAGCCTTTGTATTCATTTTTCGTATTCATGGAGATCACTGAAGACAGATAAAGCATTCAAACTTAAAACTTTAACGTAGTGGAGGTCTTGTATTAGACGCAAGGTAGCCAGAGTTGGCAGAATTCTGCTTTCTGGCAGAATTTTGACCGCTTTAGCATAATTTGACAATATTTAGCAGAATTTTAGCATAATTCTGGTGTTTTGTTGTTTTTTTTGCTTGTCAGAGAATTTTCCAGTAAAAATACACCCCAAAAATGCTGATAACCTTTTTTTTTTTTTTTTTTTTACTTGTCAGAGAATTTTTGAGTAAAATTTTGATTTAGCAGTAGGATCTGTATTGTTGTGAGAGGGTGGGAAAGCGTGTGTGTTTTTTTAGGGGTGAGAAGACATGAGCCCTTGAAAGGTGAGCCCCCTTGAATGTTTGCCCCCCCCCCCCCCCCCAATCCCAAACTGCTTCCGGCGCGCCTGGTTATTATTCTATCGCGTTGTAACGTTCAAAGCAAATATTGTAACCGATTGTGTTTATTTTTATTTGTAAATTTATTATTTGAATTCGTAATTCGTACCAGTGAAAAAAATCCAAATGGACAGTTTCTTTTTCACTATGAATTTCAATTTCAATTGTTTGATTGACTGATCAACTGATAAAAGTCAGTCGGTCTCTTGGATCTTTCTTTGAAAAATAAAAGTCTTTTTACCTATACATGAATACATTTCATATATGACAAGAAAAATCCATCCGGAATGGATAATGTACGTAGAATGCATTTGCTTTAGTCAGCGAATATAACGAGTTATCATGTAAGACTTAATCATCAAATACGATGGAAGGCGTGCTAAACAAATCCATGACATAAAAAACAGTCATGACTCTTAATTGACCTTTACATCGAGACAATTATTTTCATACCTGTACGACAAGGTTTGGAGCCACCTGTTGGAAGGTCTCGTTGGTAGGCACATCGATGGCTAGGAGGATGTTCTCCAATGCCAGGGTGGCACCGCTGATGGCACTGTTCGTCATCTCAGCCTCCTCGAGCGCGCTTTCATCTAAGACGGCCAGATTGCTTAAGATTTCGACCACCGAGGCAGCATTCTATTATAAATAAAAGTGTATTTTATTTTTTGGGGGCCACTGTTTTAACAATATCTCATTTAGCGATCTGGATCTTCTTATTTTTTTTTCAACCATGGAGTTCAGCACTGTAACCCGTTAACACGATTGGAGCGAGATAATAGTAATCTATGACAGGTTATGATGTTGACTTAACATTATTAAAGAGTTTTGAACTGGTGGAACCGTCTGGAAGATGAAAAGCGGTCCACAGCGAAATCTCAAGAACATGCCAAAGACTTCCTTTAACAGTTTGAAATTCAAACCATATTGACAATGAATACAATTAATGTAGTTTTTATGAAAAAACTAAAAATAGCACATCGATTTGATTTCGAATCCCAGACCTGCCGGAACTCGAGACAATGCTCCATCACTGAGCCATCAGGCCTCCGGATATCAGTCTGTACCATTGTAAGGTATTATTTATGTCTCTCTCTCTCTCTCTCTCTCTCTCTCTCTTTCTCTCTTTCTCTCCGTGTGCGTGTGGGGTGGTGTATCTCCATCATCCACTCGGTGTGTAGAAAAATTTGTTAATTTATTTCAGGTTTATAGGATTTGACATAGATTTGTTCAGACAATCAAGGCCAAGCCATCAGCAGTAAGTAAATTGGATAGATTCCAGTCCTCTTCCCTACATGTTTTTGATATTCAAATATTTATTTTCTTTCACAGAATAGGGAAGGATATAGGTACAAAAGAACCAGAGGCAGTGGCATAGCTACAGGAGGGCACAGGGGGACATAAGCACCAATCGAAAGGCGACAAAAGAAAAATAAATGAAACAGAGGAAAATGAGAAAAAATATAGGAAGAGGGAGAAGGCAACGTGAATGCTGCGACCTTCTTTCACACCCTCCCCTCACTCGGTGGCCTAGTTCGCATTTCATCCACCAAATAAAACGAGTGCCTTTCCCTAAACGATACTAGTGCCCCTTCATAGCTAGATCCACTCTATGTCACCCTGTGAACGAGCAGTTCTCGGTATTCGTAATATGGTGCGTCATCTATCGGACGCCACAGATAGGCCAATATCCAACCTCCGGAGTCGACATGTAAGATCTGCGCTACTAACTGCGGCAGCGTTGATGCGAGACCATTTCACCCTCTGTATGTCTTTTATCCATTTCTCCAAATGTTAAGTTTGGAAGTGTAGGAACAGAATTCCGATACTTCACAGGTAAAAACCATGGCATAAGCGGAGGGAGCATTCAACGAGCATTTTCAAAATATTGCGCCCCCCCCCCAAAAAAAAAAAGGAAAAAGGAAAGGAAAGAAAAGAAAAGAAAAACATATGCGGCATGTATTGTTTACGTTAAATTTATTCAGATTCAGATTCAGATTTTATTTATTGATCCATATATCAAAAATACAGAAACTTGGCCTCCACTGGCATAAGAAAAACAATATACATAATAACAATATAACAATTTCAATGCATACGTCATATAAACATAAATATTCAAGTATACAATGGCGAAAGAAAGACAGAAAAGAAAGAGGGAAAGTGGAGGACAGAAAAGGAAATGTAACAGAGTGATAATCAGACTACGTACCATAAATATAAATACAATATACCCCGAATATACGGGCTGAAAAAAAGAGATGAGGAATCACATTGCACTTGAAAGGATCGAGATACAGGGAGATGAAGGGGAGAACAAGAGAAAGGAGATGACAAAGGAAGAGAAAGGGAGAAGGTCGAGAGAAAGGGAGCGAAAAGAGATAGGGAAGGAGTAGAGAAAGAGAGAGAGAGAAAGAAAGAGACAAAGTGGGAGAGAAAGAAAGAGAGAGGTAAAGAAGTGGAGAGCTAGCTGAGAGAAAGAGAGAGAAATACAAGTAAAGTCACTATTTACTGCATGTTTTAAAATGAACACTGCAGCTACATTTCTACAGTTTATGTGGCACATATTATTAAATATATATCATTAATAATGATAATGATAATAATGGTGGCTTCTTGTATAGCGCTCAGATCCGTCTCGCTGTGACGCTCATGGCGCTCCAACATTATTACCCCGGTCATAGCCGAGCGGCCAAATATGTAGCGATCTAGCATATCGGGTACCCATTTACACCTGGGTGGAGAGTGGCAAAAATTACATATCATTCTAGTAGCCGGCTGATGTCGACTATTTCCCCATGACGCACTGCGGGTTTCGGCCTGTCCTTTGCACCCGATAGGTGGCGCACTGTATTGCGAATACCGAGAATTGGTACCAAAAGTTAAAGTTATGCATTATGTAACCAACTGCGGAGTGAGAAGTTTTCAAATAATAAAATGACTGTTACATACCTCTTCTGTTGATTGAGACATTGTCCCTATCTGCTGGATGATGCTGCATGCAGCTGTGACCCCAGTAGAAGTAATATTCATGGAGTTCTGGGTGATCACAACCAACTCTGTCAGAATGAGCTGGGTGCTGCCTTCATCAGCTACCTATCAACAAAACCGTCAACAAATACAAGTAGTGTAATAATAATAATGATGATGATGATGATAATAATAATAATAATAATAATAATAATGATAATGATAAAAGCAATAATAAATATAATAATTTGGATTTATATAGCACCTACTATATCTACGATGTCTCTAAGCGCTTTACAAAAATATTATATTACCCCGATCATCGGAAGCAGGCTTGCCCGCACACAATGTAGGCCTATATGCACCTCCATTACAGCCAGGCGCCTTTTTACAGACGCTCACAAAGCTGAACAAACACCCACTTTCGCATTCCACCAGGTACCAATTTAGCACCTGGGTGGAGAGAAGCGATGTAGATAAAATGCCTCGAGGACGTAAGTGTCGTGCCTGGGAACGAACTAACGACCTTCGAATCTCCAGTGAAGTGTATAAACCACTCGACTATGACAACTCTGCTTATCACTGATTTCATCTTACATATTTAGATAAAAAGAGACATATAGATAGATAGATAGAGAGAGAGAGAGAGAGAGAGAGAGAGAGAGAGAGAGATAGAGAGAGATTAAGAAAACCTTCAACATATAACCTCAGAAATGTGGTGAAACATTGCACCCAGCATGGTGCATGGCAAAAAATGTTACATTCTTAAAGGTTTGCTCACGAACCTTAGGCTTGTACCCTTTGCTAAAAAGATTTAATACCACATGATATTCCATAGTAAATGTACTACTTTCTGGAGAATTTCAAAGATGCACTGTAATTGGATTTCGGTGTGTAATTACAATATCAATTTTTCAATCAAAGAAATTATCTCAAACGAAATCACATCATATTATTTTGGATGGGTGCACAAGAAAACTATTGTTAATCAAAGCATCGCGAATCAGAACAGCACACGATAAAAAGATCTGGAGCCTATTGCATGTTGACATTGTCATAAAAGCATAATCTCATTACTAGTATTTCAAAATACATATTTGGTGCAGGTGCGGCATTAGAATTTTGTGAAGAAAAAAAATAGGGGGAGGGTGTCCAATCCCCAAAGTCTTTGACAAGCAAAAATAAAAAGATTATCTAGCAAAAGAAAGGGGGTCGCAATTTTCAAAAACCCTATGAGAAGCGAAACAAAACAAGGGGGTCTGTAAAGTTTACCTGCTGTTGTAAGTAGATCAAGAGTTGATCGGCTGTTTTATTGCCACCACAGTTATCTGCAGGTTCCCATGCACAAGGAGAGATGTAGTCACCAGAGCAGACAGCTCGTGCTAATGGGCTTCCAGCTTGTTATGTAAAATAAAGTTCAGAGTAAATATACCGGTTTCATGAATCTGTATTCTTACGTTCCACTGGTATAATTTGTTTAGTGAAACATAACCAAAACCCTTACTTTCATAGGAGTATATGGACCACCTGACTAGTATGATGAATACCCCCCAAATCTTTCCCTACAATAACCGCGGGGTATGGACTAATAGTAATACAGTGATGTCTTTTGTCATAACAGCGGATTAATTATTGCTTACGTTATGCATAAACACTCTAGTCGATCATAATCAATACAACACTGTAATTTTAAATCAATGATATATCGAGATGCTTTTGACCTAGGTGGAGTAAATGAAAACCTCTTGGAAAGGAATTGCTTAAATTTCTGAGCGCCGTATCATGAAGACTTTCTCAGAAAAACACTTATAAATCCAATTTTCATTAATATTGCCACTATTACTATCATTACATTTATCATATCAAATATTATTAAGGAGCTCTCCAATAGCTCGTAATACTATTGTTTATAGATTTCTCAAAAAAGCTTAATTAGCAAAAGGATATTTTCATACAACTGGAATATCATAAAATTTGTTACGTCGAACCAATGACGATGATCTATGGGCATCCTTTAATAATTATTATTAATAATTAATATCATTATTTTCATTGATTGGTTTTTGATTTTATTGACTGTTTCAATCATTCATATTAACATAATACTGCAGTGCATAACATAAAATGAATACAATAACAATAATATTTCACAATGATGTTTTTCCATCATCATGTCCATATCATATTATGCTAAGGAGCTCTCCAGTATTTCATAACATTATGTTTACAAGTTGCCTTTCTCAAAGAAGCTTAACTAGCTACAGAAATCATTCCAAGAAGTAGAATATCCTGAAGTTTATTTTGTCGTACCGTTGATGGTGAACCATGGGCATTGTCCGCTCGATTCACTCCATGAATGAATGTCTCCTGATGTAAACTGGACGACACCATATTGAGAGGACCATGAAGTAGAGGGGCATAGCACTGAGAGGGAGAGAGAGAGAGAGAGAGAGAGAGAGAGAGAGAGATAGAGAGAGAGAGAGAGAAAGAGAGAGAGAGAGAGAGAATTAATAAATGGTTGTGTCTTAACATACATCAATGGGATAGATCAGGACTGTTTAGACATGATTTCTCTTTAATTCGCAACGATTAATTAATGAATGGTAATAATAATCAGATTTGTCTTAATCGATTGATTGATCATTCAGCCAACCGGAGAGGAGAGGGGGAGCTGGGAACCAGGAGGCCTGGATTTCATGGCCTGGTTGAATGAATGCTAACTGAATGACAAACTGTATTGATAATGTAGCCAAGAATAAACAGAACGCTTAATTCACAATCCATTTCGGTGTCACAACACAATTTCTTTGGATATAATCACAACACACTAATGAATAGGCCTATTAAATCACAATGAACAGGCCTATTAAATCACAATGAACACGGAATACAAATTCATACATGTTTCCAACCGATAACCTCGTGAGAGCTTCCCGGAGAGGGGTTAGACCCCCGACTAGAAGGCCCCCCTCCTACCCTAACGTTAACATTCCCAGCTGCCTTGCCACTAGTTCCCTGCTAGCCGGACAGGAATCCCAGATCAGCTTGTAAATATTAAATATCGGTGGATTACAGATCCCAGCCTCCCCGCATGTAAGATCGGGTGAGGCCTAACCTTAGATATAGGCCTTCAAGCCTCCACGCATGTAAGATCGTGTGAAGCCTAAGATTAAAGTTTAACGTGACACCGTATACAATATTCTAAAGTAGTACATGACAGCCCCCCGCATGTGAAATCGAGTGGAGCCGAAAATACAATTTTACATATAACAGCGTAATTTACTCACTTAACATACGTGTTTAGGCGGCATAATTGCCAAATTACCACCAAACGAGAATATATAGCTTAGTATTTATATTTTGTCTTGTAATTACATTGATGCTATAAAATATCATCATCACAAGACAGTTTCGCTATTATATGTCATTGCTCAAAATGTACCATCCATCCAAACCCGAGTAGGGGCGAAAAAACCAACTGTTAAAATTGTTTAGTCGGGAAAATTCCCCTACGGCCCACATTTTCTGCGTGCACGACGCGCAATCTGTTTTTATGCAGAAAACTGTGCAACCAAGCCCAAATGCTTCCGAATCTGGATTAATACCTAACTCATGAGCTCTTTCCAACAAAATTGAATTATAAACAAGTGCATATCCTATCCACTGAATGCATATATACTTACAAAAAACGCATATACCCATGCATATACATATTTATATATAGATATACATAATATATACTTATACGCATCCACACGCATACAAACATATTCTCCTTTATAATCCTATAAACACTGAAATCGGTTTCATTATTTGTAATGTCAAATCACCCATTCTATTCACTGAAGAGCCCCAAAATGTGATTGAACTGTCATAAATTATATCGATAGTCTCGAACAACTACATCCATTGTCTTAAAGAGAAGGTTGAGGTCCGAGAAAGGTGAAAACAAAAATATTAATTTGTGAAGTTTCCCATTCCTTCAATGTCAATTTGGAAGACCATCATAGTAGCAATGACAGCTGAAAAGGATTGTTCTTCAAATACTCTCATATTCGAAATATGACGAGAAATAGCTGAAGTGTTCTTACCGAACATTCATGCCATATATGCGTGCAGTGCACGAGCTTTCCAGCAAATTTGGGCTAATATCTTATCTTTTTGATGATCGATCAAAAATCTCAGAGTCCATCCATTCTCTATATGTAAACCTGGGGGGTGATTCACTAACAGCTAAAATTAATCCCAAATAAGAAAAAATCAATTTTAGGAACAACATCCATCCTAAGAGCGATATCGCTTTTAGTGACTGATTCACTAAGGTATTTGGGATTGATTCCAGCCTCTGAATTGATTTTAAGGTTGGGAGTGATCCGGATCGCTCCTAACAATCACAAACGGTCACTCCACTGCATGCCTGCCCGCGCCCCAACCTGGGCGCGGCTACGCTGTGCCTGCCTGCACGCCCATTGCCCTAGCCATAGGCCCTAGCCCTGTGTATGTCCAGTCGATGCGTGCGCGCAATTAATGCAGTAGCTAGGTAACGCGCACTAGCTACGCGCTAAGTAGAGAATTAGGTCGGGTGACTGAGGGGCGGTGACTGAAATTTGAGTACGTTGATTGGTTGGAATGAGTGCGCTCGTAAATATTCATTTGCGCTCATATATATTCATGATAAAATTGATTCCATCCTAAAAGCGATTTAGTGAATCAGTAAGGTGGAATTAATTTTAAGCTGGGAATGAAATCAATCCCGAAAATTGATTTTAGGAATGATATCGATCCCAGTTAGTGAATCACCCCCCTGATCAACCTTCCCCAAGTGCTTTGAACATTCTCTATCACAATGTAATCGTCCGACCAGAACTGAGCCTCATCGTTAACTATCATGACCATTGTCATGCCATTGCAACTATCTGAAATTGTATATAAATGGTGGAGAAAATGGAGTGGTGGCGGGTTTTTATTCCGCACTAATTTTAAATTGCGTCCATCAGTTATAAAAGCCACGACTATAATGAAAGCTTCTCTATTTTTGCGTAACCAGATGATCCCGCGCTTTTACCTGCGCGCATACATCTGCGCGTACATCCGCCCTGAGAATGTACATTATTATAATTTGTAAACAACGCGGCCGGGTTGCCTTTATCGGCGGGCCAACATCAAAGCCCCCTCAAAATAACCCCATTTGACCTTCATTTTGTCAGTCGATGAATAAGTCATTTTAAATCGTAATGTTCGCACATTTCAACAATTGACAAAACTAGGCCATTGAAATTGCCCTAAGGTTGATTTCTTGAAAGCCATTGCGATTATTAACTTTCAAATGTTGGGTACCGTGACTAAGAGATATCATGCATTAATTTTTAAATATTTATGCCTACATAGTTTGTTTTTTTCAAGAGAAGACATGTGTGCCATGTTGGCATTTTGGGCATTTCAAGATTATTTTTTTCTTTCTAGAAATGTTTTCACCAGGTCTGTAGAATCCATTAAAAAGTCTATCAACAAGATTCACCTGTACTTTGTACCAGAAGAAGAGATGGATCAAGGAAGCCATCTGAGAAGTTTGCCACGAACAACAATCCTGTCCACAGCAAGTCCATCTCTTCTCGAGGAGTCATGCTGCTATTTGCTATATAAGCCCTCAAATCGACCACCACCCCGCCATCGGGTAGGAGTTCATTGACGTCGAGGTATATAGTTCCACGGGCATCGTTGCCTGTTTGCAGCGTCTCAAAGACATCTAGAAACTAGATATCAAATGATACCAAAGACTTTAATCTAGTTGCTTTGATATACAAAACTATAAAAAAAAAAAAAAACACACACACAACCCCCCCCCAAAAAAAAAAACAACAACAACAAAAACAACAAAAAAAACCCAACTATTTCTATAGGCTTTGGGGTTGTTTCTTTACATAGATCAATGAACGAATCAATCAATCAGTCAATCAGTCAATGAGTGAAATTAATAGATAAAGAGAGTTGTTTCGTCTTCCTCTTAGTACACACTGTGCTGCTCCTAACCTAAATAAGCTCTTTACGCAGCTGGACAGCTTTGCTACGAAACTAATAAAAGGATGTACATGTATCCTTATAAGCCGGCGATGAATTAATACCTAGGTCACACTGTCAAACCGATTCCACACCATTTCAAACCGACCAATTCTTTTCCATTCGGATATAATAATGCTTTGTTCGGTTTGTTGTCGGTCTGGGGAGCGATTCATCAAGTGTTTTGTCAGTGATTTTTACCGACAAATTTGCTCTCAGCCAATCAGATGCAAGGATTTCAGTAGCTTATAACAGTTGTCGGTAAAAATCACTGACAAAACGTTTGATAAAATGCTCCCCTGGTGTCGGTCTCTTCTTTTGAGACTGGGGTATTAACCCTTTTGAGACAATTGACCACATTTTGTGGTTTGGCTCAATAACTTTTGATTCAGAACCCTAAAAATATATCAGATGCATGAGTAGAAAGAGCAAAAATGACTGCACACACTGTGTCCATTTTTGTTGCATTACTATATTTGCGTTTGATGCCAGGAATTAAAAAAACGAGAATAAGCTTTAAAATCCTTAAATTGGCAACACATTGAGAGGTTCAAAATCATTGTTTTCTATCAGAATTGGTAATTTTTTCAACTTTTCAAGAAAGTTCCTAACCATGTACGTTGTTTTTAAAGAGATAACATTTTATTAGAATCATGAAGCATTGAAAGAAAAATATTATTGTTGAAAATTTGAAGAACAAAAAGTGATCAATTTAGCCCTTAAATAATTCCTGTCAAGAAAGCGTTAAGGGCTACGACATGAACTATTTACACCCTCTTACCTCAGCTGTAATGCCCCTCACAAGTGTTCGGTATTCCGGTGATTCTGGATCAGCGTGAAACGTCGTAAAATTTCTGACAAGCTTGAACGTCAGATGAAATATAGACATATCTGTAATGAAAAGAAAAATATTTAACGGTGCTGTTTAAAATTCATGAGATTATACAAAATGCGTCATTAATATAGTTTGATACGTATTTATGAAATGAATGACGTTCATATTCTAATCAAATTAGTATCAAACGAATGTCTCGACTGGCAGATGTCCTGATGAAATAGAGCATCAGTTGATCTATGAATTTCTTGAAATAATCCACCTGATGGCAAGAAACATATACATAAGAAACCATGGACTCTAGGACTAATAGCATCTGGACTCCCATTCTGCACTCCTATCCCAGATGATACTGACGACTAGCCCTTGAACTATCTCCTATCTTGGGACATATTAACAAGGGGCAATTACTTTTGAAAGTGGTGTAGCTATGGGAGGGGCAACGGGAGTCCCCAGTTCCCAATTGAAGAATGAAAAAAAAGGTGTGTATGAGAGAGAGAGAGAGAGAGAGAGAGAGAGGGAGAGAGAGGAGGGAGAGGAGGGGGGGGGCAGCGTGAAAAAGAAGATGATACCACCCCCCGCACATTCCCACACTCAACGGCCTTGTTCTCTCGCGAGTCATCCAATTAGGATGATCGTTCCCCCCCCCCCCCCCCGCCCCCCGGCACAGTGCCCTTGCAATGGCTAAACCAACGATATGCTACTGACTTTGGGGGCTGTTGCCCGGGGTAGTTACAAGGGGGTAATTGTTCTACCTAGAAGATAGGTGTATTAGTGTAGTCATTTTGGGGTAGTAGTCTGGGGGTAGCACTCCGGGAGTAATTTTGCCTTGATACTAAAACAACCTGCTACGAAAACAACTCCCCCAAATGAGTACCTCTTATTCTAAGCAGTGCACGGTTGCTTTCAATATCAGGTCGGTTATCTCGGATACCGACACAGCTGTAGTACCCCTGGTCAGGGGGACTCATCGCATTGATGACATATTCGGACATATCCCGGGTGAGAGGCACCTTCTTCCCATCTCTCCACCAGTCGAAATGCTGAACATTTAGGAATCGACAATTTAATTCCACCCTCTCAGATACTTCTGTAGTTATGTTCCTTGGATGACGGGTCACGGTCGGCACACCTAGTAAGAATGATTTTTTTTTTAAAGAAAATAAATTCTTCATCTTCATGTCCTTTTTTAATTTCTGGAAAAAAGACAAGGCTATATTGATATGTGGGTCTAAATACAACTTACTGCCAATTCTATGTTGTTTTTAACAATTTTTTATTCATATAGCAGTGTTTATAATACTCATAGATCTTTTGAAGGAGTTAAACATAATTTGACTTACTGCTGATCAGTGCGTTGCCTGTTATTAAGCCACCAGCTTTGATTTTTAACGATGTATTCATGTTGTGTACAGCATTTTAAATCTTCGTATTGTTTCTTTTCTTAAAGACGGCTCAGGCAGGAGGACGTTTTCCCAAAGTCAAGAGATGTAGATTAACAGACCCGCTTACTCATACACAATTGAACGTTAAAAAGTTGTACAATTACACGTAAAAAGGTTTAAAGAGGATGAGACTTTGTCAACCTTCACTTCTTGGATGCAGTCTTCATTATAGGTTATATCAGTGGGGTAACCTCGCTAGTCATAAGGACCGCTATTCATAAGGACCAGTGGTTCATAAGGACCGCTATTCATAACGTGTAATTTCCTATACCTGAAGGGTCGCTATTCATAAAGCGAAAAGGGGGTCACTATTCATAAACTCATAAGGCCCATTATTCATAGGGATTGCTATTCATAATAGGAGAAGAGGGTCGCTATTCATAATCGAAGAAGAGGGTCGCTATTCATAATCACCCCTTATCACTTCCACAATTGTCCCATTTCTTCTTTTTTTCAAAAGTTCCCCTTTTATTTTAATAGCGCACCATTCTCTTTCAATAATGCCCCTCTCTCTTGCCTTTAAGTGCCTCTGGAGAGGACAAAACGCTTATTGAAATGTATTTCATAGTTGTTGTCTTTTGGATTAACCCTTCCGGCGAGTGGCGAAATGAGATTTTTTTAAAACCCAAATTATGGTAAATTTTTAAAAAATGGGGCGTTATTTATATTCTGATTCTAGCTGGGGGAAATAATGTGACATGAAAAAAAAAATGAAATAATATAGTGATAAAAATAGTCAAATTGGAAGAGAAAGGGCGATATTGGTAGGAAAGGAGCACTACTGGAGGTGAATGATGAAAACTTGAAAAGGGACACGGTTTTCACGAGTTTAATAAAGTGGGGTGGAGGACCACTATGCCACCCCCTTCCTTTGCCCCGGAAGCTCCATCTCTAAATGATTTCCTTTAAAATATCCATGTAGGCCTACATTAAGTCGAGCTGACCGTCAGATTGGAACTAATGTCCTTTACCAATATGAAAAATAATCTTCATCAGTACACATCTTATGAATAAATAAACAAACAAATAGATAATCAAATATTCGCTAATTGGCATAAAAGCGTAAAGAGTGGTGCTAAACAAAAGAGGGGGCTTACCTTATAGACCAAAATCTTGTTAACAACGTACATGCTGCGAACAAAAGAACGCGACAAAAAGTAGGCCTATATACTTTTCCTACGATATGCGCGTATAGCGTTATTAACAAATTCTCCATTGATAAAGAACGCCGTACGCGGAATGTTTAGAAAATTTAATTCTATTTTACTCTCCTTTTCTTTTACTGAAATATCACTTTTATGTGATTCAGGTAAGGTTTTATTTCTTTCATTTCCGTTTTGGTTAAAAAACAAACCTGAATTTTTGGAGGGGAGGGGGCTTTTTTCGGGGGGGGGGAAATGTGTTTGCCCCCACCTTTTTGTTTGGGGGGCGACCGCCCCCTGCCCCCTCCCCACTTTCGGCGCCTATGAACGCATCCTAGATCTCAGTTAGGTTTAAATGACGTCACAATTTATGGCAGTTTTCTTCGCAAAAACCGCGCCCTTCTGGAGAAAACTAGAAGAGAAATATAAAACAAAGTCATACAAAATGATAAAGGAAGAAATAAGAGAAAAATACTGAAAACATAAAAGAAGGAAAGAGAAGAAGATGCTACAATAAGAAAGACAGAATAGAGAAGATGAGAAAAGGAAGAAACAAAGAATAAGAGATAAAAGAAAGATCAAAAGAGGAGATGAAAGGAGAATAATACAGAAATACACGGGGTAGGGTAGAACAAATGATGAAAGAGGTGAAAGGAAAAAAAATAAAGGAAAACATAAGGAGAGAAAAAAAGACAAGATGATGGAAGGATAAAACAATGAATAACGTAAGGGAAAGACAGCAAGAGAAGATAAAGAAAGGAAAAAGAACAATATATGGAAAGACAGAAAGAGAAGATCCAAGAAAAATCAAAATACAGAAAGAGAAGTACAAAGAAAGATCAAAACAAAACGAAAACAAAAAAAGCTATGAGGAAAGAAAACAAGAGATGATGAAGAGAGATCAAAACAAAGAATAACATAAGAAAAGACAGAAAACAGAAGATGAAAGAAAGCCCAAAACAAAGAATAGCATAAGCAAAGAAGGATAGAAAGAATAGAGAAAGAAGAAAATAAAGAGAGTCGTAGGGAGGGATAGAAGTAAAGATGAAGGGGAAAAAATAAAGGAAAGATAAAGATAAAATGATACTAAAACAAAGAACAACATAAGGAAAGTTAGGGAAAACAAATGCAGAAAGATAAAGTAATATTAAGTTTAGGACAGAAGAAAAGATAAAAGGAAAGAAAATATGAACGAACATAAGGAAGAGATGTCCTGGAGGGGGCAGTTGTCCGGGGGGGGGGGTAGTTGTCCTAGGGGGTAGTTGACCTAAGGAGGAAGTTGTCTGGGGGCTAGTTGTCCGGGGGTAGTTGCCCGGGGGTAGTTGTCGAGGGGGTAGTTGTCCGGATACGATATATACATGTACACCCTGCACTTTTTTTCAAGAGGGGAGTTCATAAACGACGGTTCTAGTACTAGAATTTATATTTCAAATGCTATGGAAGCATGGGTGTCGATCCCGGGAAGGGGAGGATGTGTGATATATTCCCCAAATAGCTCAGGAGGAGGGATGATGGCCTGTATCACCCCCCCCCAACAATTCACCTTCAATAAATGACATGATCAAAAAATATGATCAGGAGGAGGAGGATGGTGACCATGATGATTATTATGCATAGGATCACAATCGATCAACATGGTCATAATTTTGTTATGATTTTTTTAATATTATGATTAGGAAGACCGAAATCAAGATTTCAAAGAAAATGATGAAATTAAGCAAGTTAGTAATGTTAATGAACTGAAATCATGGTTTAGCACATTGTAGATGTATGAATTAGACATCGTTTTTTAATTATTAAGGCATTGGTAAAGCGCCTTTCAAAGTGTGGGGAGCATTTTTTTAAAAAATAGCGATATACATGTTTTTGACAAAAGCCGGAAATGCATTTATACAGTACCGTGGGGTTGTCCTTCATCCATTTCCCTTTATTTGATTTTAATAGCGACCCTCTTCTTCAGTTATGAATAGCGACCCTCTTTTCACCTATTATGAATAGCTTACCTTTTCTCCTATTATGAATAACGGCCCTCTTCTTCGATTATAAATAGCGACCCTCTTCTTCGATTATGAATAGCGACCCTTTTTTTTGGATTATGAATAGCAACCCTTTTCTTCGATTATGAATAGCGACCCTCTTCTTCGATTACGAATAGCGAACCTCTTCTTCGATTACGAGTAGCGATCCTTATAATTAACGACCCCTATTTGGTATTATGAATAGCGACCCTTACGACTTATTATGAATAGCGGTCCTTATGAATAATGACCTTATGAATAGCGACCCTTATGTCTTATTATGAATAGCGGTCCTTATGAATAATAATTTTTTTATGACAAGCGGTCCTTATGACTATAGCGAGCGGACCCCAGATCAGTAGTGAATAGTGCAAAAAGAGTTGAAATTCCTTGTGGTTCGTTTAAATGTTGATGTAATACATATTTTGAGTGCTGTAACTGCGTAGGATTGAAAAAACAACAACAACGAAACACCATATTACAATTGTGACCCTATGGGCAAAGTTGAAGTATACTTGATATAGATATATATTTTTGAAATACGAAATCTAAGGGATGGTTTCTTTTGAACACCTGTGCTTATACTGTACGAGCAAATGTACCTCGTTGCCCCATTGTGCAAGGCATATGTGACCAGGCACCACAAAACCATCAAAAGGTCGACAGATATGAATTTTTAGTCAAGGTCTGATTCTGAAAGAGGAGATTCTAAGCTTCAAAATTATTTATAACTCATCAGCATTGGACGTTCCTAACCAACTGTACAAAGAGTAGAATGGCCATTCCCACTGAATGTTACTTTTGAGAAATAAGGGTTTCCAGGTTGCAGTCATTTGAAGCACTCTGACTTGCGAAGTACTGTGCAAAGATGACGAAAGGAGGATTAGAACTCAATAGCAATTTTTTTTTATATGAAGGGATTATCAGATTGTCTTAACACTTGGCATACTAATCGTGCTAATTAAGAACATCCTGCTCATCATAGTGGACAAGTATCAATTTTCTCTGTTTTAAAGTTACGGGAGATCAAACTGAGACAAGTATTCGGGGTCGTAATAATACAACAAAATCCAGAGAATACAAACAGTAGTCTACTCAAAACTGTCAAAAATACCACTTTTAGTTTTTGGGTTCATCCAATTTTTTTAATTACTAAGAAAAAAGTACACTCTTTCATGAAATATCCAAAACTAAAATTTGACAATGCAAACCAAAAACACATTTATGGAGCTCTAACTGAAAATCACACAGTGCGATCTTTTGGTGGTTTTGTGGTGCTTGTTGACATATGTGGTATGCTTCCTATATATTCAGGAAATAATTGGAAGGCGTTGTTTAATGAATAAAATATGAGTACCGTTTGGTGTTTGGTAGATGTCACATATTGTTCCCGCATAGAGCGATGTGCACGCACATCGTCGTTCAGCTGGTATGCAAGTACCTTCATTAAGACACGGACTTGACTCACAATATCCTATTGAGAAGAAGGAAAAATGGCTCAGTGGTAGAGGAGTGATCTTGAAACTAGAAGGTCCTGTCTTCTTAACCAAGTTGTAGGGCTAGTGTCCTCTGATAAAACATTAATCATTAATTACCTAGTCCCTCAGATAGGAGTTGAAGATGTAGGTCCACTGGTTGCTACAAGTACATGATCTTAGTATTTGCTTTCTTAGCAGAGAGGTACAATAGCATCTATTTTTACATGTATATACATGTATGTCTGGTTCCTTTCTAGAAAGGTACTGCGGAGTTTGATTATATCTTAATCATTAAGATTCTTTGAACAAAATGTGGACGACAGGAGGCCCAAAAATATTGTCTACTACATTAAATTTTGTGTGCGTAGAATTAACACTGATAATGGAAAATACAAGGGTCTCTTACTTATCATGCTTATTATCCATTTCATTTTCATTGTTTTTATATTTTATAAAAAATGTGATTGATATCCAAGTGATTTTAAAATATTTTATCGAATACTTCTACAATCGATGCAGAGGCATTTCCCGAAGACATCATCGTTCTTACTTTAA
Source organism: Heliocidaris tuberculata (assembly GCA_025618425.1). Lineage (NCBI taxonomy): Eukaryota > Metazoa > Echinodermata > Echinoidea > Camarodonta > Echinometridae > Heliocidaris > Heliocidaris tuberculata. Next base: position 6,722,463 of record CM046837.1, read on the forward strand.
AAAAGCAATAGTTTAGAACTGATTGGCAGACAACATGTCTACAATCGGAGGCAAGTATTTTTTTACAAAACGGCGTATGCTACACCTTGATTCCCCATTTTTTCTAAACATACCACTTTGGCAATAGATGCCGGACCATCCCTCCGAGCAGTTACAGGAAAATGAGTTGAGATGATCGACGCATGTTCCTTCATTTAAACACGGACCGGAGTGACATTCGTCAATATCTGCGAAGATTGCATACAGAAAAAGTATTTGTCAAATGGATATTCTACTTGATAATACTCGTCAGTTATGAAGCACAATATGTTATAATAAATGAAAAGATAAATCATCAGACTATATTAAGACTATATGGATCAGAAACCTGGACTCTGACAAATAGCCTGGAAAAACAACTGGATGGCTGCTATACAAGACTCTTAAGAGCAGCATTGAATGTCAATTGGAGGGACCATATGACAAATATAGAGTTGTATAGGGATATGACACCAATGTCAATCAGACAGAAAGAACGCCGCCTCCGTTCCCAGTGGTCATTGCTGGAGGAGCAAGAGTGAAATCGCACCAGGGTCGCCCAGCAATGACTTACACAGATCAGTTAGAAAAAGACACTTGTCTACCAAGGCAGGAACTCCCAAAGATCATGGAGAATAGAACTGAATGGAAAAAGCTTGTCAAATCAGTGCGAGTACGCTCGACCTAGTAGTAGTATATTAAGCCCCATTGAGAATATTGTGAGAAAATGGTTGCAATCATTACAATAGTTTATAATTACTTACCTGATAATGTACTTCACTTGTCAAGAAAAACTTCTAGATCGTCGTTACAATAGACGATCATACTTGTATTATTTTGTAATGTAATATATGTACATCTTACGCAATATTATAAATTTGTAATGACCCTTCCATACAGCTCATATGGGATATCCACCGTCTTTGTATTTCAAATTACAAGGATGTTGATTACGGAAAAACAAACAAATTAGCAAATAAACAAATACAAACAAACAAACAAACAAACCAAACAAACAATACCTTTGTTGCAGGTCACGCCCTCCCATCCTGGTGGGCAATCACAAGAGAAGGCGTTCAGCAGGTTGTTACAGTCGGCGCCATTTTGGCACTGATTTGAAGAACATTCGTCAGTATCTGTGAGTAATTAAACAAGGCAGATATATTACTAGCTTGTTGACTACAATATTTGCACAATCACTGCAAACATATCTTACAACATAACCCACTCATTTACGTCGGTTCAAAACCTATTCAATTACGGTAAATGTGAACACCTTCTCTACGCTCTCGAGTCTCGATGTATGTCTATAGTGATTGTTTTAACTGAGAAGTGTCGAAATCAAGCTACTGTAATCACAGCATCTGGACCCTGTCTCATAAAACTTTATATCAATAACAAGATGCAAAAATTGTTATAAGATACTGAAATCCTTACATTTGATTGGCTGTGAGCAGATTTGCCATAGATCTGTGGCAGTTTTTATTGATAACATGTTTTATTAAACCATGTAAACAGGGTCGTGGTTTCGGTGCTATATACTAGTACTTTTGTAATACAGCAGTTCAAGAAACGCGCAACGTCTATATAATAAAAAAATAACAAAATAAGGATTAACTAACAATAATATTCGGACAGTCTGTTTGTTAACAATGAATGTAAACTACTTTACCAAGGCTGGCCAACACAATCCAAGTCGAATTATCATCAACCCCTACTTTTGATACTACCTGCTGAAAACTCAGCACGATTCATCCGTTGATATGAAAAGTTGAATCAGATGACTGAATTCACATAATTATCGGCAAAAATTACAGCAATTGGAATACAGAAAGACCTATGATAACACGAAAGTTATTGGAATCCCAGACAGTTGGCCATACCATAATATCCGCATAAATGAGCACCATCGAAGGATTCATCAGTCTTTCAATTATTTTGTAAGGTTTTTGGGAGCTATTCATCGGACTGATGGGACCATTACAGTTTTGTGTCTTTAAATATTCGGAATGAACACCCTAAAAATGACCAACTACAATAATGTCTTAATACCCCTGAGGCGTCTTTATGGACCTACTGTATGAACAATTGGTGTGACGTTCTACCCCCATCTTAAGTCTTATAGGTTGTATAATTTATTAGGGTATGGGCTAGGTTTTTTGATCAATAGTACCATTTAATTTCGAGACCTGTATCCGTCCTACGTCATATTAGGATTTTTTTATAGTTCAGGTAAGGGTCGGGATTAGGGTTAGTGTTCTGGATATGTCTCACTGGATTGAGAAGAAGGGCCAATGGAGTCTACGACTACAGAGGGTGAAACCTTACCATGGCATGAAAATCTATCTGCACCGAGGTAATATCCTGGCTGACAGGAACATACGAAGCTACCTGGTGAGTTGGTACAAGTTTGGTTGCAACGAGACCCTTCTTGGCATTCGTCCACATCTAGATACACGATAAGAAATCACAAAGCATGAGTGATTAGGGTGATCTTTCATTTGATAATCAGTAGGCTAAATGGCTAATATTACGGTGGAATTCAATTCGTCAGACAATGGAAACGCATCATAAATCATAGCAACTTCATCTTAGCGAAACTTACCAACTTCACAATTAATACCGTGCCATCCTAAATAGCACTGGCAATCGTAAGCGTTCTCCATGTTATAACAAACCCGGGTTCCCTCTTCATAGCACGGTGAAGATGCGCATTCATCTACATCTAAGTTTATGAAAAACACATAAAGCATTCACATGAATATAAATATTCATATAACATTTTGTATGACAAGAGATGAAGCAGACATATAGAAATGAATGGTAACAAAGGTAGTTTTAAAATCAATAAAAAAAAACATCTATATCATATTCATTGACACTCTTTGGAGACAATGTGCTGTAGCAGGGGGCGGCGTCGGTCCATCTTCATGGAGGGGGAAGGGTGTGAACAAGTGTATTAACAATGATAAAAATTAATTGATCTCACAATTATTGGAAGAATGGGCAACCTTCCCAGGCCTACCCCTCTGGGGGTGGGGGTTACGTCAAGTTCCATATTTCAGACCTACCACCCGGCTGGACAGCAACCCCATACGAGTCCTTCCATTATGCAAATATTTGTTCTACTATTTTTTTTAATGTCTGATGACGTATCCAGCGTAGGGCATAGTCACCGAACGCCCCGGCGGCACGGCTTGCAGGCCGCGAAAAAAAAAAAAATCAATGGATATCCCTTTAACATACAAAATACTCTTGACATTTGAACTTTGGTTCTAAGAAAAAAAGTGCTATAGGTAAAGAAGTTTCATTATTAACAATCCGTATAGAGGTGAGTATTACAAGAGTGGTCTCTTCTTTAACATTGAAATTCCTATTCATGTTCATATTCATATAACATTTTATATCAGGCTTACCTATGCAAGTGATTCCATTCGCATGTAAAGAATAACCCGGATGGCAAGAGCATGTATAAGCACCGAGAGTATTGTTGCATATGTGAGTACAGCCATGCCCCACCATGCATTCGTTTATATCTAGTAGGCAAATATATATGAAATACAAAAAGACCATGTAGTAGAGAAGTCGGCAAGGTTTTACCTCTGTCAATCAGGGAGAGAGAAACAGAGACAGACAGACAGAGAAAGAGAGATTCAGATTCAGATTCAGATTCAGATTTTATTGACTGTTTTCAATCATATTAACATAATACTGTATCTCCATCTTCAACCATATTAACATAATACTGTATCTCCATCTTCAACCATATTAACATAATACTGTATCTCCATCTTCAGTCATATTAACATAATACTGTATCTCCATCTTCAACCATATTAACATAATACTGTAGGAAGAGAGACAGATATAGAGTTGGGGGGGGGGGAGGACAAAGAGGTGAATTTTTGGAGGACAATGGATGTCCTCCTTTAACTGCATTTACAAGTCCCCCAATCAATGAACACGCATAAAAAATCTTGCTGAAAGTCTCATGCACTTCACACAAATTTTCAGCTGGTTCTCGTCATATTTCGAATATGAGGGCATTTGAATAGCAATTTTTTTCAGAGGACATCACTTCTATGAAAGCTCACAAATTATTTTTCACCTCTATTAGAGCTCAACCTTCTTTATATATATATATATATAGGCCTAATAAAACTATACTGTAGGTGTGACAGAATTGTTTTTAAATCAAGATTTCCTGTTGTTTTTAAATTATTTTTGATTTGTTCGTTTTTGTTGAAATTAATTATCCAATCCAATCCAATCCAATCAGGCTATTTATAAAGCGCCAATATCTAGTTGCCTAATCAAAGGCACTGTTGAGACTGAAAAACTACCAAATGTCTGTTCATGATTCTAACTGGGAAAGACAAGATTATACGACTAGTTGTAAGCAATCTGAAATAGGTATGTCTTGAGTTGAGTTCTGAAAGTGGATTAATGATAATTTCCCGACAATTTTACCGTTACAAGTCGTGCCATCCGCGAGTAGCTCATATCCTTCCAGACAGGCACAGTCGTATGATCCATTGACGTTTGTACAGATCTGAGTACATGCATTCAGATCTTCTGAACGGCATTCATTAATGTCTGAAAATATATATTTTCAAATATGACAGTTTCATTAATAATGACAAGAAGATGAAAAGATGAAAAGAAGATGGAGATAACATTTCGAAAGGATTATTTCAAAGCTTATCTGATTGATTGAAGCTAGCAATATCAAGATCTTTGACAAATTAGAATTGAGGAGATTTGACGAGTGTTCATTGGACGTGTAAGTTTGATTATACAGTGCACAGTTCGTAATTAATCGCGTCCGAAAAAAGTTTGATTGCGTAACATTTCAGAAAATCACATTCAAATTCAATTGCGTAACATGAATTTGAATACGATTTTTTGAAATGTACTTATTCATAATTTTGTACTAAAAAGTTTTGAGCATGGATTTCAGGAATTATTTATAACCAAACACACTGCAAAGTTTTTTCAAAGTAAGCGATTTTATACAGTACTGCTAGAAATGGAATAAATTGGACTGAAACGAAGAAGGAAGACTGATTAAATTGAGTTCTGGTCATGCGATTTCATTGTGCAAGAAACGTCTGGAAGCAAGTGGGAAATGTTGATTATGTAGTATATAATAATTGATGTATACTGCGAGGTTTTGGAATAGTAAAAAAATGATAAGAAATTAAATCAGTCTTGCTGAAAATCAACTGCATTATATACAGAAATGGGTCTGTGGGACTACCATACATGCGACATGAAAGTTTGGTCAAAACGTTTTTGCTATCTCTTGTCATATTATGAGGAAATTTCAAGAGCAATTCCTTTCAGGGGAAATTTCTGCTGCGAAATTCTTCCAAACTGACTTAAAAGGAATTAACCCTTTCCAGACAATTGACCACATTTTGTGGTTTGGCTCAATAACTTTTGATTCAGAGCTCTAAAAGATATACCAGATGCATGAGTAGAAAGAGCACAAAATTCTGCACACACTGTGTCCATTTTTGTTGCATGATCATATTGCGTTTGATGCCAGGAATTTTAAAAAGGAGAATAAGCTTTAAAATCCTTAAATTGGCAACACATTGAAAATCATTGTTTCTTATCGAAATTGGCAAATTTTTTCAACTTTTCTACAAAGTTCCTATACATATATGTTTTCAAAGACATTACACCTTATGAGAACCATGTAGCACTAAAAGAAAATATTATTGTTGCCAATTTGAAGAACAAAATGTGATCAATTTAGGCTTTAAACAATTCCTGTCATGAAAGGGTTAAAGCTCGCAAATTACTGTTCACCTTTACCAGAACTGAACCTTCCCTTTGAACCTCGTGATTAAAGTCTGTATTGTCTGAGGTCAAAAGAAACTCGAAAGAAACATATTTCTTGGCTGAAGTGTTTATTTGTAAATATAGTTATAATGAAGTAATTACCATCATTACAATGGAAGCCTAACCATCCTGGCGAGCAGGTGCAGTTATAAGAGTTGATCTGATCATTGCATTCTCCATTGAAACATGGATTGGACATACATTCATCAATATCTGTGAAAATGAAAGGAAAGGAAGGTAATAAATTAGTATCTCTTTTGAATGCGCCGATGTGTAGTGACAAGACTAATTTTCAAAAAATCTGAAAGATTGCATCGAAGGTAGAATATTTGCTCATTTGAAAGAAGAAAGAAGAGTTTTGGTCAGTAGCTCTTTGTAAGAGAGCTTTTTTTATCGTGTCATCTCCTTCTCATGTTCCCTTCTACATCTCTCTCTTTCTCCTCTCTTTCTCACTCTTCCCCTCTCCTCCCTAGCTTTTTGCCATCGAATAGACCTGTTTACTAATTTTATGCATATTTCTTGAAAAAAAAATGTTTCTTTTGACAACTTAAAAGCTTGACAGGGGCTTACTTGACACAGCAACAACTAATGTATGCAAAGTGAATTCCATCCCAAGAGATGGCATTATCCGGAACAGGTAAATTAAGTATAGTTAGTAAGGGTTTTGGAGAGAAACACTCAAAACTGGAAATATATTTAAAAAGTAAACTAGTCTATGGGCATGATGAGGATGGGATGTATGTGCGTCTGTGCCCTCGGAGCTGCGCTATTTGTTGTACATAATTTTACCATAGCATGTCCGCATATCGACATCCAGACTAAATCCAGCATTGCAGGAACAAGTGTAACTGCCTTCAGAGTTTGAGCAGTTCTGATCGCAGTCACCCACCATAACACATTCGTCTATGTCTGAGGAAGTGTATAAAGCAAAGTGTACTGCTGTAAATTTTCAGTTAACAAATGTTTGAGTCGATATTATCACACGATTCCCGCAGTTCTATAACTTTCATCCGCAGGTGCATTATTTAACCAACTTAGTAGGTAAAAACCAGGCTAGACTTCGGTTATTCATATTCTGTTATTATCAAATAAATACAAAAATGACGCGCAGTGACTGCAAGGAGCTAAGTTCCTTTAACAAAGAAGTATAATTATGTCCAAATCACATGAAATAAAAGATTTTTGGGTGATATTGTAAACATGCGAAATGAGCATTAACCATGTTAACACAGCTTCTAAGTGAGTATAATTATATACATTTGGGCCATTCTTAGTCACGTGTGTGATAAAAAAACAGGGAGTTGGGCTATTGTGAGCCCTGTAATTCTAATAACCTTCCAAGTGTGTTGGTTTTTCCTGTATATACAGCAAATACAGATATAGGTACATGGATTAAATAACTAAAAAAGGTCAAAGATCATACCTGTTCTAAGTCAGAGGTCATAAAGGTCACGTGTGTGACCTCGCACAGAAGCAGTTTTTTAAAAACTTACATGTCATCTTTAAATCTCTCTGAATTTTCAAAAGCTTCACTGTTCATATTTATGGTAGGTATATTTCATGGTACTATTTCTTAGAAAAATAGCATTAATTCTGTTGAAAGTTGCATAAGATTTTTGTTATGTAATATTTTGTATCATGATGTATGGTCATGTGTGTGACATTGGGGGGGGGGGGGTCACGTGTGTGACATGTCATAGGTAATGTGTACAAATTTGGTGAACTATTGAAAAATCATAATATTGAGTATTTTAAATTCATTTTGCAATAGCTCTATACGAATTATCATCAATGCGGTAGAAACTGATTCTCAGATCTTCCTTTTATGAAAAATACATAGGGAACACACTTTTTCTTTTCTTTTTCATTTTCATACATGTATTGATATCATTTATAGATATTTTTATTGATATACATGTATTGTGGAGGTGTTTTGGTCTAGTGGATAAGTAACCGTACTGCAGATCACAAGGTATGGGGTTCAATTAATTGCCATGGCACTGACGTCCTTTGGCAAGACATTTATTTGCATTTGCCATGCTCGATCCAGGTGTAGTAAGTGGGTATACCTGTAGGATTTATTTCTCGAATGCACTTTGCGCTACAGTTGTCGTGCTAAAACCAGGGTAATAATATGCTTGTACGGCCCTCAGGGAAAACAGTATTTAGTACTGATGAGGCTACCCTGAGCAAACAAGACATATTATTATTATTATTATTAATTCTTCTTCTTATTATTATATGTTATTATCATTATTATTGTATATTATTATCAATAATATTTACTATTATCATTATTTTTGATGTTCAGACCAAAGAATCAAAGCAAACAAATAGTTTTCAAAGAATTTTCATTCTGATATACAAGTATATTCATCTTCATCTTGTTTTATAGACTAATTTTAGAAGCACATTTCTTTTGGCCAATTACATTATAAATATATGATAGCTAATTATAACTGCATGTATATAGGGTTACGCAGTCAAGGATTAAGCAAGAGGAATCCAAAAAGTGAAAACAGAATTATTACATCAAGAAACTCAACAATAATAGACGAAAAAGACTGTACACATGACTTGCCCAGTACATTTGCACTTGACCATTCGCACTCGGGTCACGTGTGTGACAAAGTTAGTTGCACAATATTTAAAGAACGAGAATCATAATTTGGAATGATATTTTGTGAGATGGAGGACACATATAAGTAAGCTTATGACAGGAAAAATAAACATTATCCAAATTGTATTTTTCAAATAACATAAACTTTTCATGTTTTGTGGTCACGTGTGTGACATTAAAATTACTTAATTATGCATGTTAATTACGACATAATGCAACGACAAATTTTCTTTTTCCTTGAACTTAATTACTTGCCAAAGGACCTAGGAAGGGTATGATTTCACTACATAGTGGCAACGAGTATCAAAGCTCTTACTGAGAGATGACTATATATTATTTGTTTGTTTTTTCAAATTTTGATTTATGCCAATGTAATTGTATACAAATTTGCATAATTGGGTCTTTAGTTTAAAAAAAAAAAAGTGTTCCATGTAACTTTAGACATTACTCTTCAAGAATATACTATTCAGAAACAGCAAGATTAAACTTCATTTTTGTCAAAACAGTTTCACTTTACAAAGAATGGCCCATTTACCTTCACATGTTGTTCCATCTTGTTGGAGTTGATAACCGCCATTACAGGCACAGTTATATCCGGTCCCCATGCCCGGGTCGATGCATCTATGACTACAATTGTGACCCAATACGCAGTCATCGATATCTAGGAAGAAAGAGCAACAAAATAGGTTTGCAGGCACAGTAAGTATGCCCAAAACAAACGAAAAGTGTTGTCTGGGTTCAGCAGGTGGTAGTGATTTGAGACACATGCTCTAATCTCGTACACAAGAGGAACTCCCAAATGCAACCCTAGACTTAACCCTCTACCTATAACCTAAAACCCTAACCTAAACTCGATCGCAACCTTAACCCTTTCACGTAACGATGCTATAATTATGAGCAAATGCCGTCGGAGCAAAAGAAGAATCACCGGGGAAGCAGCAAAAAAAAAAAAAAAAAAAAAGGAGGAGGGGTTAATCATGGGGGGGGGGGGGGCTAGAGGCTTTGCTCAGGGGAAAGTGGTTTCAGAGATAAATTGTCCTGGGTAATATATAAACATTTATATATGAATATATCTGGAAAATGACGAAAATGATAACAGAAATTCGTAAATTCTCTGCGAGATTTATTTCATCTTTCTCTAAACGTACAGTATTTCATCAGATATAGGCCTATTCAGTTCCGCGTAGTGATTTACTGTGATTTACTGAGTGTGGATTTACTTCAAATCCAACAGAAATCCAAATTTATTATTATTATAATTATACTAAAAATTATATAAAATTATATTATTATTATTATACTTGCATCATGCGGATATTTACCTTCATCACATACAGGGCCAGTCCAGCCCATTGTACAAGTACAAGAGAAGTCATTTCTCAGATTATTACAAGTTCCTCCACTGTGACAGGGTCTTGAGTGACACTCGTCGATATCTGTCAATAACAATGACATTGACAATCATCAGATTAAAAAAAAAACATTTAAAGAAACATTGTTTGGATAATTTACTCGTCCCAAAACACTGAATGAAGTTTCGCCAAAACCATATAACATTTTAACAGTGCTCTAGACGCCCCTTCATCTCTCAGGTAAGTGCCGTTTTAAGGTCGATTTCATCTCATTGGCCCTACGCTATGTAATAATTTATTTCCGTATTACGTGCGGTTAGATGCAAAATGTCTGCAAGAGGATTTCGATAGAACATAGTGCGTGTTATAGCCGAGTAATAAGCAAAGTAAGCTAGGGAAATCGGCGCTAACTTTCGTATCCATGCACATGGCGCATGGATACGAACGTGCATTAGCGCCGGGAAATTAAGCTAATTTTGCCGAACATGTGCACGCTGCTGACATGGACAAAAGTAAGTTGTACTTGTCAACGAATGTGATTTTAAATGTGATTCTTTAGCAAGTTTCCTTCTTTTTTTTCCTTCATATTTTGATGGTCCATGCAGATAACCCACCTACTGCATGATAGACAATTCAGAATTACCGGTTTCCCTCACACAAGTTAATTAAATGACCAGAATTCGAGCTTCGCTTAGCTTTCAGTCAAACAGATGTATGGGAATTGGAGCAAATCAAAATATCAAAATTGGTGAAATGACAAGCACCTATTTCTTTTTACCATGTTTACGGAAAAACGATCTGACACCAGGGGAGCGTTTCATGAAGAGTCTTGACAGTGATTTTCACTGACAACTATTATAAGCTACTGAAATCCTTGCATCTGATTGGCTGAAAGCAAATATGTCTGTAAAAATCACTGACAAAACGCTTGATGAAACGCTCCCCAGGTGAAATAGACTGTAATGTATCAGTATATTTAAATGTAAATCCAAACTTGATAGCCCATTAACTTGAACGATGATAAAGTTAGGCCTAACAATTGGAGAAAGAATTCCTTAAAGACGATGTTACTAAAGATGTAGGAATTTCAAACTGGCGAATTTGTAATGAGGTCAGTCAACTCTCCCCTTCGCTCCTTCACACACAAGAAAAAATTGCTAAAACGTAGCTTTAACAGTATTTCTTTTCATTGGAGGACATGATTAACAAAATATCAACCATAATATCTCGAGTACAACACTTAGAGAAAAACTACTGAGGGAAGAAACGGAAATTTATGCTTAGTGTAAAACAAATGGGAGAGTTGCCCCTTAATGCGTCATATTCGAGTGAACTGAATTGCAAAATGGCAGATTCACATAATAATGATGATGATGATGATGATGATGGCTTCTTGTTATAGCGCCGGTATCTGCCTCTGCTGGGCGCTCATCATGCTTATGGCGCTTGCTCTAGAATGTCTTATTAGTTCAACTTTTTAATCAGTGTTTCAAATTGAGATATTTAATTTTCCATTATCCTTTGTTAGCATTATCATTCTTGAGATGATGTAGCTGGGAACAGGTAAGTCTTGAGGGCCGACATGAAGGAAGACATATAATTTGTGATCTTGTTTTGAAAAAAAAAAACATTAATAAACTGCCTTAATTCTGTATCATTTCTTTCAGACTTTGATCAATATGTTCGCTTTTCGTTGTTGTTGTTGTTGTTGTTCCACACAACACACCTTGTTACAAAGATTGGATTACCTTTCATGATGAATAAAAAATATATTTTTACTTTACAACCAATACTTGCCTGTGTCGCATGTTATTCCTGTCCAACCGTCCACACAGGTGCAACTGAACGCATTCAAGAGATTATTACATAGCCCGTTGTTCACACAAGGATTTGACTCACATTCATCAACATCTAAGAAAGAGGGGGGAAAGGGTACTGATACGTCATTTATCTTCTAGTCAATATCAAGTCAATTAATTATTTCTCACACACCCGTCTTATTTCACATTTCTAGATGATGATAACCATATCCTTGAACATTATTAGCCAAAACCCTAATTTACTAATTCGGTCAAACTCGACGCGAGGACCAAAGTCATGTTAAACAAGGAGGAACACTTAGACCTCAGTCTGACTTGCTTAGTTAAACTCGAATTCAGGGCGAGCTTAAACCCAGCGTCGGGTTGAAATTCAAGTAGAATGAGGGCCATAATCTCTGACAAAATGAAGCCTGGAATAATTTGTCGCTGGAGCAAAATCATTGGGGATGAGAACCCTTTCTTTGCTACCCGACAGAGCAAACGGACTGAAAGTGTTCATACCTCCTGCACACGTTGTTCCGGTATAACCTCCACGGCAAATGCAGAGAAAGGCACCGAGTAGATCTAAACATACACCACCATTTTGACAAGGGCTTGATTTGCATTCGCCTCTTTCTGTAAAAAGCGGAGGAAAAGATAAATAGCGGCAATTTTTATTTCATTAGTACGCCTTATTGTTTTACAGTCAGTTATAATGATATGATGGCTATTTCTCAGTAGGCAAGAAAATAGTAATAACTAGTTTTCTTACAAGTATATGTCTCTATCTTAGCATATCTACATTTCCTACATCAGACTATATAAAACTGAACAACGGAAATAATTATATGCATAAGTGGCTGATATAGGACTGGGTGTCATTCAATATGAATTAAATATCATTTTAAATTTGTTTCGAACAAAAATGTTTAGAAATCCCTGGTTGCGTTAGAATATCGATGAAATATATTAAACTTTCCCCAAACTAGTGGCAATCTGACAGGGACAGTATGATGAATGGTGTGCTTGATGCTTTAATTAAAAAACAGTGTGAAAAGGGAAAAGAAGAAAAAAAAGTCACCAGTTTGACATCTTGTACCCGTCCAGCCAGACACACATGTACAGCTGAATGCATTCTTAAGATTGTCACAAGTCCCTCCATTAAGACAAGGATTCGAGGCGCATTCATTCAAATCTGCAGTGAGGGAGACGTCCGATAATTTTTGTGTTACCCTCCGAATAGCATTTTGAATCCTAGCCGACTTGGTATCGTTATGAATTCTTATTTTCTGTTTTATTCCACATGTTATCATTATTAATAGTAGTAGCAATTTATATAGCTCGTTTTCTACTGGATACAAACTGCCCTGAGATGCCGTCCCTGGGTCAGAGTTAAAATTTTTAAAAAAAGTTACCAAGCAGTGACAGTGTGAGCTTAAGGAATGCATGGGATTTCAGAACAGATTTTGAAACTCATATTCTGTATTCAAACTTTGCCATTTTTCTAATATCTTTCTGGATTACATTTATATGCCTAAAGAAAAGCAACTGGGTCATAGACGTCTGGGGGAGGGGGGGGGGGTTGAAATTGACAATTTACAGCTTTCGTTAACACTCAGTGAAAAGGCTGTCGATCTTTATGGGGCGTTCAGAGTAATGGAGGCGGGGTAATAGAAAATGAAAGAAATACATGTATAACAGAGATCATAATGAATACATTTAAAATAAACACTGAGATTATGAGCGTCTTCGGTAACACTCAGTGAAAACGCTGTTGATGCTAACATCCAGTGAAAACGCTGCTGATGTATTCTTTCATCAAAAGAGCCCGCCTATGAAGTGCTCAGACGAATGGAAAAAAAGTGATAGAGGTGATATTGAATATAATAAAAGTACACAATGGCACGAGACTATTTGGGCTTTCTAGTATTTTGTGTATGTACACTAAAACAAGGGGAAATGAAAAAAGAAATAAGAAAGCAAAGATCAATTGAGAGTAGAAAAGTTTGTGAGCAGGTGTCAGAAATTTGGAAGAGAGTAGCTCAGAAAAAAATGGTATTTCGCAATAGAGTATTTCTGTAAAAAAAAAATTAAAGACTTTCCTTTCCTTTTTCAATGTCCCATAAATTTATGGTGGATACATTCAAGATACATGTGTAAACCAACTGCTAGTAGCACATGTCAGTGTTGGATTTAATTTCATGGTTTACCTATTACTTCGGTTTCTGATCGATTCCTTACCTGTTTGACATTTTGTACCAATCCAACCCGCAGGGCAAATACAGTAGAAATTATTTAAGATATCATAACACGTCCCTCCGTTCTGACACGGGCTTGATTCGCACTCATCTATCTCTGTAGGTTATATAAAGACATTAAAAAAGAGTTACTATATATTAGTATAATTATTAGTAGGTCCTGACAGATGAAAAAAGATGCCGCTAATCTGGTTCAAGTCTATCACTATTATTTTCGTGGAGGTATTTTTATTCTTACTATTGCCAATCCTATTCTTCTTTGTATTATTATCCTTTAAATTCAATCATTATTGCTATGATTATTATTTTCATTATTGGATAAACTGAAGGAAAAAAATTCACCTGCTTCACATATTGTACCATTCCAGCCAGCCGCACATGCACAACTGAATGCATTCTGAAGATTGGCGCACGCCCCTCCATTTTGACAAGGAAACGAAGCACATTCATTACAATCTATAGAGAGAGAAAGGAAAAAAAAAATTGGTGATGAGTATCCTGTCCGACTTCTCATTTGTTTTGCGATTAGGAGGCAAAACGCGAATCCCGATTTCGTTGAAAAACTTCAAGAAATTAGAGATTTCAGAAAAAGGTCCTATATTTTCGCTCAAGTCCGTTTGAATTCATGTGTGCTTTGTTGAGGTTCGCACAGGCTCACGCACACACAAACACACACATTAAAAAAAAAAATTTAATACTTTTTATTCCTTGATTCAGACTTTCAAAATGAATATTACAAATTAAGCATTAATTACATAATATAATTCAACATGGCAATAAACACAATACAAATGATACCATTCCATAAATGCCATCCATAAATAAACAACCATAGTACAAATTAACGGAACAAGGTATATATATATATAGATTAAAACCTGGTAGGTGCATAAGTATATTATATAGGGCAATTGTGTCAATGAATATAATTGCTTTAAGCTGTTTGTAATATTATTGTGTGTGTCCTCCTTCCGTCCAACATTCAAAATAATTCAATTTTTTAGATGTAGACTTAACTTATTTCGAGCTAATGCTTTTTTCCATTTATCATCTTTACTTTCTAAAAGTGCATTATAGATTTGTTTCTATGTTGGGGGCGTTCCCTTTGATCTCACATTGTATATCATATATTTCATGAGTATAATTAAGTGGTTAATGTACATATGTTTTTCTGATTTTCCATCTAACCCAATTGACTAAAATTCCCTCCCATTTTAAAGTATTTAAGTGCATCAATTTTATTTGGTCCCCCATTTCTTGCCACAATTTTTTTAACGAATTGACACTTCATAGATAAGTGATGGTATACTTCAATTTCTTTTCCACAGAAAGAACATTAAGTTAGATGATAAAAAGCCAAGTTGATACAGTTTATCATTACAATATAGGATACTGTGTAATAATTTAAACTGAAATTCACGTAATTTACCATCTAAAGTGCATATTATTCTCGTATTATTAAAATGTGCTGTTTCCGCGTGTCTAAATACCAAGGCTTCCTTCATATTATCTATAAAGATTTTATAACATAATTTAGAAGTCAGTCCTTCATATAATATTATTTTATCGCCTACTTTATAGTATACATCAATTCCGAGTCATCGATCGTTTCATTCATCACTTCGTATTTTTTCCTTTTCTATTTCCAATTCACCGGCAATGCTGAATACAGGTTACTAATATAATATAGAATAAATCGTTGGCATCAAGACCTTTTTGTAGAAAATAGCTGACTACAACATGCTTAATTTGAAATATATTAGCCTCAAATGGCTTTCTGTGAAAGAATGTTTTCCGGCCAAAACGGATTAAAGTATTATTAAAAATCATTTAATTTTCTAAGTTACTAGTGATAATTATGTTCACTCTTAAGTCATGCCAAATATTCAAATAATTTATTCTAAGTAGAATGGAGGCGTTAGTCCACTGCCTGGACTGTTTTCAGTGAGCGCTCCGTGATATGCACTATACCTACTCTAGACGTTGATGGCGTGTGAGACTCGCACATCGATCTCTACCACAGAACTCCTGAGTTCTGTGATCTCTACCCACTTGATAAAGCAACGCCCTCAACGTTCGATGCGACCCGGCGCGACCACTGATCTCTACTACTAACTGGATGGGTGGTCACGCCTCACTGACTGAAGCCCGTGTGCCGCGGCGTCCGCCATCTTGGGACCATCAACAATGCAAACCCAGCGCGCTGCATAGCCTAGTATAGCGTGTGTCGGGGCATGGTGCTGATAGTTGTGTACGTGCATATTTTCTTCAATATACCCATGCCATGTTTAATCTTTATTTTACTGCCCATATTTTCCATAATGGTGTTTGACTTGATCACTTAGAAATGGGTCTATTATGTGTCACAGATTTTAGTATTCTGGACTAACCTAAAAACATTCATTGATTTTATCCCTGCCCCGATGATCTCGTCATTTTTCTGTAATATTTCTTTAATAATATTATTATAAAACCTTTCCTCTCGACGTATTACTTTTGTTCTAGTGTCTTGCATCTTTCATCTTCATTTCATTTCATCTTAATATCATGTTAATGTGCTTTTAATTAATTTAAGCGTCTATTCCTCTGGTAGCTAGAAGTAGATTGTTCCTCATAGATCAGCGGCAAAATTTATTTCCATCTAAAATCCTATTTTCATTTTCCACCCCCTCCCTTTCTCTTTCCCTCCCTCTCTTTTCCTCCTCTCTTTCTTCTCTCCAATACCCATTCCATTATTTTTTCTCTCATTTGTTGTTGTTGTTGTTATTGAATTTGCCATTCTTAGAACACACGTTTCAGCTAGACCAGTCTGAAAGGACTGCACACATAATCATATAAAAATGAAACAGTTTTATCATTTAAATAAACAAATGAATGTTGTGTTTATAAAGTGATTACAGGGGGTGGATTTCCCCAAAACACAGCAACTGGCAAAAAGACATATGACAAAATGGGCAGTATGATGCAATAACAATTGATTGAAAGAACATTGAAGAAAAGAGTTATTTCGTTTATGAAATATTCATTCCTTTTTTTTTACTCCACATAAAATTAATAAGTATTGTTCAAACTCTTCAAATTTGGGTCAGCAGTCAGCACCCATCATGAAAGTCATTTAGCTGGATATAAAGGTCATTGTCATTTACATGTATAAATACTACACGAAACACAAGATTCAAGCAAACTTTCAATAAGGGTCCAAATTTGTGACATTCTAGGTGTGCTTACATAAGGAACACACTGGGTTTTCTTGGCTCTGGGAAGAGACAAATAGTGGAGTAAGAATAGATTGAGTACTATTCCTAACAGTGAATATGCAATATGTTATGCTCAGAATCACTTTGCAGTCTTACTCCACGAATGGCATCTTACACTCAGAGCCACAAAAACATGTGTGTTCCTTGTGTAAGTGGGACACCAAGAATGTCACAAATTGGGACCCTTATTCGTGGAAATACCCATATACATGTCTTAACACCAAATAACTGAGACACCAGTTAATCCAGAAAACTGGTTGCTGGATAAACAGCACCAAACCGAACATGCAAAACATTATGTTAATTATCACCTATAGTTGTATACCTGAAAATGTTAAAAGTACATGAACATCACTTGCTGACGAGGGAAAAGTACATGGCGAGGTTACTGAGTCCAAAGATGTTTTAATGAGATTAATGGAGAAGATAATAATAAAATTCGGGCACTTTCTCATTCCATATTTGGCAATAGACACAAATTCTGAATTTTACAACACAGGCTAAAGAATTTTCATGTGCTATCCCCCGCCCCCCCCCCCCCCCCGAAAGGAAAGTGACTAAAAATGTTGGGTTTCCTTTTGTCTTAAGATCTACCCGTCCTTGCACTTTTTTGAAATCTTGTGTTATTGTGCTGGAATAGTCGAAGAAATAAAACTCTGATGAGTATCTTATAATCATAGTGCCCTTTGTCACTTTGTGGTCATTTGGATTCCAATTCAACATTCCTACTGGAAACAACTGTTTATCTCATTTAACATTCTGTTCATATATTCTACTTATCCCTTTCTTTTGTTGTTCATAATATTCTACTCTCAGTTTTCTGTATCTTAATTGACTACACATAACTTCATAAGTTCACTGATGTCAGGCTTCCTGACTAACTAGCTGTTAGAAATATAGATCTATATTAAAGCAACTCATCCAACTATTACACTGTAAATTTACAAATTTTAAATGTAGACTAATTTAAATTTTTAAAAATAAATTGTGTAGTATTTGGCAATAATAGTAAATGACTGGTTGCTTAATTCCAAATAACAACAACAACAACAACAACAACTGTAAATTTAGTTCCTGACGATGATCTTAATTAATTAAAGGATCATGAATAACACACAAAATAACGTATGGGACTAGGCCCCCTACTTTTCGCAGGTCCTTCTCATCACGGTTTGTGCATGCCATAGGCCACACATGCCGCCTTGTTAATGGCCAATCACGAAAGAGCCAAATAAGAGTTTCTGAAGCAAAATCAGATTGAAAAACTTGCAAAATACAAATGATTAATAGACACTTCGAGTGTACGATAACGCTAGGTAATATCACAGCTGATGGCTTTTTGATGGTCACAAGATGGCGGCCGCTCCGCATCGGTGACTTCCTTTTCTCAATGGCCAATCAGCGTGCAGCAGCCTATCCAATTAGTAGTAGAGATCAGTGGGCGCGACGCGTCGCCATGTTTGGGCTCGCAGAAAAACAACGCTACAGTACTATTTCAATACAATTTTATGCATTTTTAGAATCAAATAATTCAGCACTGTAAAGTCTTTTCCACGAATTAATTGCAAAATCAGGCAAAACAAGTGTATCCGTACAAATTCTAGAAGCGATTTAATGTGACAAGTTATAGTATAATGTCTTTTATAAGTAAGCAATCAAATCACGTATCTTTCGAATAGGGGTACACTGGGTTCGTACACAGCATACGATGTCCCACGCTATGTCCCACGCGGTCCCGCGTACTGTGTTTGAGTGACGGCTCCTAATTTTGGTTGTGCGGGCGCCTCAACTGCTCGCATAGAGCCGTGCGTACGATGCGATATCCACGTAAATGGAGATCGATGGACTCGCACCATAGAGATCCTCTTATAGACACACATTTTTTATGTTTGTTTTCGGGTAAAGTGGGGTTATCGCGGTCTGTGCATAGCGCGTGTACAGCTGGCTTGCGTGCGATAGGTTTTGTATATGGGTCTCACATTAAAGAAAAAAAAAAAAACGGCCAGAACCTGGACTATTAGTCCGTTGTCAATTGGTAAAAAAATCGGGTTAGAATGCAATTTTGTGATGATTTATGGAAACATATATTTTTGGAAAGGTAATGTTATGAATAAAACCATGAATGTTGTTTCCAAATTTTGAAATGGGCCTAAAGTTACTTTTCAGGCATGTTTTTAAAGTGGATTTGGTGCGTTTTCCTGATTTTTTAATTTTTATGTCTAAATATTATTCTTTGACGAACTTTGACGAAAATATTGGAAACATTTTAGAACATGTAAGAGATGAGACTGGAGTAGCCAGAGAGTCATGCTGGTAGTTAAAAATTGAGAAGGAAGAGTAAAAAGAAATTATTGTTAAAAAAGTTGGAGTTATTGGTTAGAGATAAAGATACCGAACAATAAAATAATAATTGTGGTAGTAATTATCAGTGTTGATCGTTTAAGTGTAATTCTATTAATGATAGCATATACGGGCGCGCCGAAACGTTCATTTGGCGGGCAAAGAAAGCTTTCTCGGAAGCGCGAGGTTTAGAAAAAAAATATTTTGCGTTCTTTTTTAGTGCAATTATTATCCATTGTTTTGCATCAACACTCATTAGGCCTGAGACGAATTAAATTAATTTTCTGTGCTGGTAGCGGGGTAGGGCGAATGAGAGGATAGAGATCGAGCATTACCATGGGAGGGTTATAAGCCATAAGCTTAGGAGATTTTGGATTTTGTAATATTGGAAGTGGGCTTTCTAGAGCGTGTTTCAGATGCACAAGTAAATTAAAGCACATCAGCTATTATTTGAATTATTCCTAAAATAATTACGTCATTAGTGCTGTCGTTGAGTACAAATTTCTTTGTCGACATATCGGGTCAAATTTTTCGCCAACTGTCGACAACTGTCGACATAAAAAATAATGATCCTTAAATGTCATCACTCAAGTCAACATACACCGTCCTATCAGTACCCAAACTTTATAAAACGTATAATACTGCGGTACGAAACTGCCGATAACTAAACACAAATTACGAGTCAAAACAACACTCATCAAATCAAAATAAAATATCAACTATTTTACATTTTTCGATAAAAATCGTAATATACTTATGCAAAAAGATAAAGTCTTTTTCGACTAGAAATTTTTGTGTTCTTTTGGGGATTGAAAGACATGACTCGCTCGCATTAAACTAATACGAAAAGTTTTACCGGCGGTCTCAAGTGTTTGAAGGATTTTTCGGAACACTTTTCCGACGAATCCGTATATTTGTGAGCTTGAATATTATGTAAACAACATTAAAATCTTATCATATCTTATATCAACATATCGTCTTCCCATCAAAAGCAATTTTGTCGACAAGCTTGTTGACAGAAGGCGTGTCGACTACAGCACTATACGTATAATAGACTAAATATTGAGCGTCACAGCGTCATGGATGTTATGGGCGCTTTAGAGGAAGCCAAATTATTATTATTGTCATTAGACGAAGTAGCGGAACGACAGAACGAAAAAGTGCATGTGATGTCGAAATTTTTGGATTCAAGAGTACTTTTAAACACAAAGACAATTTACTGCCTACTTCAAACTTATGTATTTACAGAAGATAGAGCATATAGTCCGACCTTTATAAAAATTTAGATAGATTTTCTACTGTGTTATCATGAGAGAGAGCGAAGCGATCGAGAGCTTAATGATCTCTTCGTAATTTAGTATTGAAATTTTTGCAATCTAGAGTATATATACACATACTGTACTCGAAAACTTAAGTATCGTTGTAGTGATAAATCATTCTTTTTTGTCTTGTGGAGGGACGGGGGTCGGCGAAATTGATATTGTTTCACCTCTCTCTCTTTTCCCGCCCTTCCTTACTTTGGGCGATTAGGGTATACAGAGAGATTTTGTACAAAACTGCATCTATTAACATCAAAATTTATGAAATGCAATATATTTAGTTGTTTTTTGAGGGGGCATGCAGGAGCAAAAAGAGTTTGCCTTCTCCAACTTTATAGAGGAAAACCCCTACCCAACACTTCCATCCCTAGATGTAGACTGGGTTTCTACAGATTTTCCATAGGCCTAAGGAAAATTGCATCTTTTAGCATGCGAGGGAGCGTATCAACCGAGTGAGAAATATTAAATCCTATGAACGGTGAAACTATGTATCTTCTAGCGCTAATTTTTTTCCCATTGTTGTACTTCAAAATGACCGATGTCTTATAATTTTTTTTTTTGAGAAGGGGAACTGCCCCCTCCTACCACTTCGGGACCCTTGTGGTAGACAGGATTTACGATCTACAATAAACACATCCATTAAAGGGATTCGGTAACTTTGTGGAGGCTTGATTTAATAAATTGTTGAATTTTGATATCTGTCTTGTAAAATGATGTTCAGAAGGATAAATAAATAGCCAGGCATAGAACGGTTTTCAAATATATAATGCTATTATTAAGATATCTATGACTGAATACTCCCATTTACGAAAGCGTATGGCCATACGCTTTAGTCTAACACTGAATCTAAAGGGAAACATGAGTCTGGCATTTCTGGTCACTTGCATATGTTTACTTTTGTGAAGCACATGATGATTTTGAAGTGCTTTTTTCCCCCTATGCTTCATTTTTACACCATATTACATACACTGATAGCATGTAAGGCCAGGCAGCTCAGATTTCATCAAGCCTCTATAAAAAGTTACCAAATCACTTTAATCTACGAAATTTGATCTATTATTGTTGAAAGTTTTCATCTTATAGAGGGAAAGAAAGCTTATAATACATGATCATACATCACAATCATAAAATGCAATCTACTTTCTCTTTCTTTCTCTTTTTTGGTGGTCTTGCGAGGGGGCCTATATAAAGGCAGGATCAATTACCTCAAGAAAAAAATCATGATTGCATGTGGAAACCCATTTGCAAAAGCATGGTTTTGTGAAGCGGGGGGGGGGGGGGAGGGGACAAAAACGTATGGTTTCTCGCCCCTCTTTAGATAAATGAACACATCTGTCATTCCCTCACTTTTAGCGCCTCTGGTAGACATGTTCTTAAAATACACTACTTCAATCTCCGTCTATATGTAAGGGAACGTAGCGACCAACAATTTACGTTTTGGAACTAATTTGCCTTTTAGAGCACTAGAAACCTGATTGCAAACCTGCAAAATTATTTAATCTTTTGTGGTGGTGCAAAAACTATTTACCCCTACCCTTTGATAGATGAAAGCATCAACCCCCTTGCTTCCAGTACCTATGGTCGGCAGAGTTTCTACACTGTTGATGAACACAACGTATATCAATATTCGAAGGAGTTTTGAAATGCCGGAGGTTTGAAAAACCTTAATACACATCGTTGTATTGCAAAATTGTTACATGTACATGTATTATTTTCTTACGAGCGGCCATGGAAGGCAAAAATAGATTTCGCCCCCTCCCCCTCCCCCTCCCCCACCCCCACTTGAAATATAGGGGATGGGAATATGCCCCTTCTGCCACTTCTGGTTCCTATGGATCAATAATTTTCATCATTTTACTCTTCGATCTAACTTGATAAATGTCCAAAGTACTAACGCGAGCAGACAATCGTATTTTTGTAGGTCATCGTAGAGGGCGTTTGAAATATGAAATTTAAAAAACCTACATAAGTTGCTTTCATTATATATTTTTCTGCATAATTTCTTCTCGAAAGTCATCTGCAATAGTATACCTATAAATAGGTTAGTATTTTACATCCGTAATGCAGTAAAAATAATATTTAGACATAATAATTCAAAAATCATAAAAAAGCCCCAAATCCACTTTAAAAACATGCCTGAAAAGTAACCACAGGCCCATTTTAAAATTTGGAAACAACATTCATGGTTTTATTCATAACATCACCTTTCCAAAAATATATGTTTCCAAAAATCATCACAAATTTGCATTCTAAGTACCAATTGACAACTGACTATATGGTTTGGCATGTTCCGTCTCCGGATCTTACTCCCAAACGGCTTGTGCTGGACGAATTGAATAGGAAGGGATAAGCAAAACCCTGAATATTTTTGATGGTGGGATATTGAATGGACATTTCAAGTAATAATTCCTAGAAATTTATTAAGGGAGTATATTACATCTGAAAGTCAATAACCACACTATTGCTACTTTGGACAAATTAAATATATACTTTGATTTTCTCTCGATTTTACACATAAAAATACTTTAGAATTCCATATACAGTTATGTAATTTTTCGTCAGTTGTGAATAATCTACCAAGCTCATTATAACGTATATGCTATATATTTTTTTTTCTTAGAGCGGTATCTTGTACAGTCCTATGATGTTAAATTCTTCTCATTCTTTTTCCCATATTACATTCATCACAAATTCATAAGTTCGTAAGGATTTTTTTTGCCTATGTCTTTCGGTTTTATTGGTAGATAGTTCGAGGTAATTGCAAGTCGACAAGGCGACATATATTTATAGTTCTTAATATTGAATAAATACGTTAATTCTAATGTATTCTGCCTTAACAATCTGTATATTCTTATTTCACCTTTTTATTACCATGTACATATAAACTTCGTAAAACCATCACGAATCTACAATCACAAATCGCTAATGTCTGTTTATATTTTTTCTCAAACAATGTTTTCCTTTTTTAATAAATTTCTTAACACTCATTGCTGTTATAAAATAATGTCTTGATGACTACCTTCTTCACTTTCCCTAGCAAACATAGTAAGTGTTTAATTCCCCCATTTTTAGATAGATTCAGACATCTCTAAAATTAGGGAAATGATAAGGATTACTTATCAGTATTTTTCAGATGAGAGTGACATTTTGCTAGGTTTCAACGTATATGTCTTATCAAAGTAGATTAAATGGTACTGAGTTATAATTCCATTTATCCTTCTCACAAAAAGAAAAAGAAAGCCTCCCTCCCCCCCGGAAAAAACAAACAAACAAACAAACAAAACAAAATAAAACAACAACAAAACAAAAAAACATTGTCTTTGACGAGAGAAATGAAGTAAACACTTTAAGCAATACATCAAGAGCTTAGCCTGGGTTAGGAAGGCCACCAATGAAATCATGTTACTGTAAGAAAATCATTACATACAAACAGTTTTTTTCTTGGATAGGGTAAGAAAATCTAAAACAAGAAAGAAGAAAGAGTACACTGGAAAAAGAGGATTAACAGTGGCCATGGTATATAAGTTGATATTATCAAATAAATTAGCTACAAAGTGAATATTGAAAAGGCTAGTTTACAGTATGGTATAGTTAAAGGTGTTGTCATTGACCTGGCACGTGTGATTCTTATGTATTCTTACTGGCAGGTGGTTTAGTTTCCCATTGACACTGAATACCTTTCTATTAAAACGATTGCAAATGAAGATATAAGCCTAAGTTAAAGGCCAAGTCCACACTAATATCAAGTTGATTTGAATAAATAGAGTAAAATTAAACAAGCATAACAGTGAAAATTTTATTGAAATCGGATGTAAAATAAGAAAGTTACGGCATTTTGAAGTTTTGCATTATTTGGGTTGGTTCCAAAAGAGGTTGTATGGATTTCTCTGCTTCTGAACATGGAATATCGTGGAAAACCAGTCAATTTAGATCCTTCGGCTTAAATTTTTCGCTTGACAGAAAGTTATTATTTGATCTCAACTATAAGAAAAAATTAAAACAAATTGAACAACTTGTTAATTGTTGGCGTATGAGAAATCTTTCATTGATTGGTAAAATATGTGTGTTAAAAACTCTTGTATTGCCACAATTTTTTGTATCTTTTCTCGGTATTAGGTATTAAAATCCCTCTTAATTTTTTCAAGGAATTGAATAAGATATTCTACAGTTTTATTTGGAATGGTGGTAAGGATAGGGTGAAAAGGAGATTATTGTGCAATGACTATAGCCAGTGTGGCCTTTGTATGATTGATCCTTATACATATGCCCTTGCTCAGAAGATGACATGGGTAAAGTATTTATTAGACAAAAACTATGATAGTGTGTGGAAGAGAACTGAATTCACTTTTTTGAAAAAAATTCCATGAAAATTTAGATATTTTGTGGACTTCTCATGCCCCAGAATCCATAGTGAAAATTTACCCAGTTGGCAGATTCCCTTCGGACTTGGTATATCTTTAGAGAAGGGGCTTCTAAGGATATTCTTGGGAAGACTTTCTCAGAAATTGGGATTTGTCAATCATTATGGTTCAATAAGAAGATACGGTCAAAATCAAAGCAATATCTGTATTATGATGAATGGTATGTAAAAAATGTCTGTAAGGTATCAGATTTATTGAACCCGCCTTTCCCTGGATACAAGTTATTCGAAGAATTAATTCTAGATTTCAATGTTTCTCATAAAGTTAGAAGAAAATATACATTTTTGTTGAAAAATATACCAACTTCCTGGTTAGAAACCACTAACATTGAATATACTGACAATGATGCTGTTGGTATGATTACTGATAAGCTTGTTCAAACCAAGAAAATCCCGAAATATGCATATCATGTAATACAAGACTCATGTACCCCAGATGAACGCTATGAATATTGGAAGAAAAATGTAACTGTTCCATTAGATTTAGATTGGAATCTAGTCCATAATGTGAATTTTAGGTGTACAATTGATACTCGTTTGCGCTCTTTTTATTTCAAGGTTTTTCATAAATCTATTGCCTTAAATGATTTTTTGTTTAAGATAAAGAGAAAAGATTCACCAAACTCTAGCTTTTGTGTAGCAATGCCTGAATCAATTATTCATTTATTTTTGTTAGCATGGTGAGTGTGATATTGTAACGCCCTTATGGTATGATTTATTGTAAGTAATTCACTTAAAACATGATAATGATTTTAGTTTGGATAATTTTAAGAAAATGTTTGGAGTTTCCTCTGACAAATTTCTGTGAAATACTTTATTTATCTATGCAAATTCAAAAATATTAGACCCAATTTTAAATCTTTCAAGAACCAAATGAAAACTCAAAAAGAGACAGAGTATTATGTGGCTAAGAAAAGAGGAAAACTTCATATTCATTTTGAGAAATGGAAATTTGATTTGTAAAATCTTAGTGAAGATTGTAATGAACATATACTGCATTTGTTAGGGTGAAGCCTTCGAGATGCTACTAAATACAGTGGAATCTCGATGGTGTAACCCTTGTATTGCACATTCTCTAATCTCTATATGAGTGAACTCGTTTACTCAAGACAGATAATATTTTCATGCCCCGGCGTGGTGTGGGGGTTATGGGCAGTGCTCTATGGGATCAGTTGTATTAGTGGTTCCCATTTATAGTGGCTACCCTCCTCGAGTATTGCTGGTTACCCCTCACATCGCGCCGCTGCGTCCTCATATGTACAAAATTGTACAGTGTATACATGTATAAAATTGTCCTCTTCCAGAAAATTTGGTGTGACATGGATGCACTGCTTTTATGTTTTTGTAAATACATGTACCACAACGTTTTGTTCATTGAATTTGATGATACTGCTTTTTTCCTTATTGCTGATATTATTTCTATTATTTCTGTTATTATCTTTCTATTATGTTCCTTATGAGCTTTGTAATTGTTTCTGTTTGTAATCATGAAAATCAATAAAACATATGAATTAAAAATAAAAAAAATTATATTATTTTTTGAAGCAGTGATATGCATAACATTGGCGGTATGTATCATATATTTCAATTTTGTGCTTCAATAATGTAAAATATGGTTTGACTCCTTATGGAACATGTAAAATCATCAATATTGTAACTTATTTTGATACAAGGGAGAGATTCTCTTTTCATCACATCCATAAGAATTGAAATATTTGAAATTTCATAAAATAAAATACATAAGGAAAAGTGAGCGTGTGACATCATCGGTTCACTCATTTGCATACCGCCCATGTTATGCATATCACTGTTTCATGAAATAATGCAAAATTTTCACTTTTATGCTTGTTTAATTTTACTCTATTTATTCAAATCAACTTGATATTAGTGTGGACTTGGCATTTAAGGCTCCCATTCTAGGTCTGCATGAATATGTTTCCTTATTTTCTTTGTAAAACAACATTTTGATTATTTTTTTTTACTGTTCTGACAAATCATACTATTAGAGTGAAAATCATTTTAAAAAAAGATAGATTAAGATGATTATGGGATAAATGAACGTCCGTCACCGTTAAAACACCCTCCACTCTCGCACATTAGGTCCAGTATGTACTTTTATGCTCAAATCAATGGATCCCCATTTAACCACGCCCGCTAGGGGGTCATTCCAGTTGACCGACAGCCAATGAAATATGATATCCCACTAGACCGAGAGCCCACGAGACTAACAAGACAAAGAAATAAACTTGAAAAAAAAAATTCATGGGCGGTCGGTCTAGTGGGTTGTTGGTCTCCTGGGCCTTAGCCACCCCGCACAGAGAAAATGTTTTTTGAACACAACGCTGGTGGTCACTCATAGTTGCTTAGTGGAAGTTTCTTTCAAACACATTTTCTTTTATAATCAGAAATCATCTTCATTGTTAAAACTCTCAGGCAAGCTGACAATCTGTGAAATAAATGTCAGTTGCACTACTCATAATCACATAAATCCACATTAGATTGGAGCAGGATGTATCTCAGCACTCTAAAAAGAGTTGGGTTACTTTTATCCATGTTGGGGAAATAAGGTAACTTGCATGTTTTAGGGGTAGCATTTTCCCAATATTGGAACTAGGCTCGACTAGCTCTTGTGCTAACTTCTAGTTCCAATTAACTGCACCTCGGTATTAATACATCTAAAGTATATTACATTTTGTTAAATGTATATCATGTACATTCGATTTTATGTAGAACTACGACTACATATCATTTCTGTTCATTCATAACTTTTTTACCTTTTTATGTATATGTATTCATGTGAGAATATTACTCGTTAGTACATTGTAAGAATTTGCATGATTGTTCATATTATACTGTCATTTAAGCGATGTGTTGTTAATAAATTCAACCAAATTCAAATTCAATCAAATTCAAATGTACCAAAATTGAGTAAACTTGTAAAATGTATTTTATGTTAAATTTCAAAACACATGAATCTTCTCCCAATTGCATCAGAACATTGTAGTACGCACTTAATCTCATTTGAAAGGCATATCTTTATAGGCTTAAGGCCATGAGATCGACAGCCCAAGGGACATCACGCCGGCCTTCTGAAGAGTTATGCGAGGGCTCATACACGAGACCGATATATCGGTTTTTAGGGTCTTCTCACAACTATTCTGACGGTCCTCGAGATCGATTCCCTATGCAGAGTGTACACTTATCTACAAATAACTTACATTTTTATCATGCAATCATCTTTTTTTTTTAAAGATTTAGTTGAATTTTATGCATCATTCAGGATCTCCCAAACCTCGTTCACATCAGGTAGACAACATGGAGAATATACAACAAAATTATTCATACCACTTGTAATTTTGAAGTCTTTTGTGTTTTTGTTAGTGGAATTTGGGCATTGGTTGAATATTTTTAATCGTCGGCTGTAGTTAAAAAATGATTGTGGATTTACCTCATTTGCATAGCAATGGAAATGCTATTGTATTCGTTTCCTGGCACTTTAGAAGTATTCATACCCTGGTACAGGCATGGCATTGAGGAATATTTTTTCTTTATTTTTTTCATTTTTTTTTGGTGGTAATTTTGTTGTAAACTTATATGGAGAGAGAGAGAGAGCATACGTACCATATTGACACCTTGTTCCACACCATCCACTTAGGCAGGAACATGAATATGAATTACGTTCATCTGAGCATGTTCCACCATTCAAACACGGGTTAGATGAGCATTCGTTTATAGCTTAGACAAAAAAGTAGTAAAGGAAATCATATAACGTATGCCGACTGTAAATACAAATTCAGTTATTAACCCTTTATAGCATGGGTCAAATTTGACCGATAATGATAACGATAACGAAATTTTTCGTTAAAGGTATACACCCTAGAGTTGCCCTACTATTAACAGACACGAGCATATAAAAGGGTGTACCTTTAACTGGAAATCTCGGTATCGTTATCGTTATCGGTCAATTGTGACCCAGGCTTAAGAGTCCATTACAAGTACATTATATGATATATAGAAAACATGCTGGATGTTCATTATGTTTCCAGATGAAATTATGATGTGCATTTTCTTGGTTACCACGTGTTCTTTATTATCACATATTTATGCGAGAGCATATTGTATTTAATTTGAAGTGAAATGAATTTGATTTCTGTTTTAGAATGTCCCCAAGTGGAATGAACTAGCTGAAATGATTTGTTTATAGTGTATTTGTGGATGATCTGTAGACCCGTCGCTTAACTGTTTTTATATGGTTGGGTTATCTGTTTCCCCCAATCCTCATTCTCCGCATAAAACAAAAGAATAACAAGCGTAATTGTAATATACACAAATACACACAGGAATTAATACGACTGGATCGCCCTACTCACAGCTTTTGATAAATTGCCTGCTTTTCCCCATGGGTCAAATTAAGCATGATCCTTATCCGATGCCATTGATAATATATTCAAGAAATTAAAAAAAATAAATACTTTGATTTCAGTTACATGTTTGCTATTAAGTTTGGTAGTAGGCATGATATGCTCCTGATAATTTTCTGTTCCTATACCCAGAATTCTCTATTTTGAGATGCAAGTTACCATATAACAGATTTCCAAGCATTTGATAATAAGCTTCCACTTTGATTTTTTTTTTAATGGTAATTCCATTTGGATTAGTAGGTCATTACGTCATAAGGTATTACATTTCCAATATTTTTTTTTTCTTTCTAATTAGAATACAGAGAGACATCTTGTTCTTAATATGTATATTAGTTGTTCTTCGTGATTATGTAAATTCCGGTTGGTCATTTTCTTTCTTGCCATGTATAATAATAGATAAATAATAAGAACATAGAAATAAGCCATAAAATTATGATCTCTTATATTCAAATAATCCTCATATAACTTACGAATACAAGAAGAGCCCGACTCCAAGAACCCTGGACAACATCTAGTCTCATACGTGTAAGCCACTCGATAACGTGTTCTACAAGAAACCATAAAATAGTATTTGCTCCTTAATATCCTTGATCCGATTGAGGGGCTGTAAAGGTGTATCTGGCTGGAATACGTCATAGATCAATGTCTATGTTCCCAAAGAGTGAACTCTTAAAGAAACTCTTGTACTTGCCCACTAGACTCGTATTACTGGAGTTTCGAATGTTGTCATGTTGATAAGTTAGAATATACAAGAACGGGGCTCATTACTGGGTGCTCAGCACTCCACCTTCCCCATAAACACACACACACACACACATTCACACACCATTTTTATTGATACTTGTAGAATATATTGTTCGATGTGTTCACAACACAAACTACTACTACTACTACTTCTACCACTACTACTACTACTACTACTACTACTACCACCACCATCACCAATACTACTCTACTATTACAGCAATAAGACAGCAGTAGCAACAACAAGTTCAACAACTACTACAACAGTACTTCTAAACAACAACGATAGCGACTACCACAACCAATACAACAACAACAGCAACCCCAACCCCCCCCCCCAATAAATGAAAATTAAAAAATTAAAAAAATAGAATAACTACTACTACTGTACAACTGCCACCACCCTTCCTTCTGAATATTTCTTGGTAAGAAGTAAATTCTACATTTTGAAGCATATTATCAGGAAAGGATTTTGTTCTTATGAATTGGTAAGAGTTTTCTTGCCTGTAGCGTGTGCATCGACTCCATCCCAGCCAGCCACATCTTACTGTGTATCGCTGACTGTAAGACTGGCTGTAAGGCACGCTAACTTGATATGAACTGCATGGGATGATAAATACAGGAGGATATGTTCTTTTTTATTTTGTTTATAATTTTGGGTGGAAATGTTTTTGGTGAATGCTCCATCTTTCTTATCCAGCCTTATGGATATATAATACTGTCTTATCCATTTATTTATCTATTTATTCATATGTTTTCTGATACTGATGTGTGTAATTCATATTTATTGGACGCTCCAATCAAGCTTTGAATAAAGTTTACGACAACCATTCAAGTATTCGGTAGGCTATATATGACATTCAAATGATTACAATGTAAGTGCAGTTCATGAGTTATGTAGGATGATGATGATGTGTATATATTTCAATAAATCAAATCAAATCAAATCAAATCAATATTCATGACAAGGTAAACTTTTATTTTCATGAACGCTTGCAATGGCGAAATCTGGCGTTCTTTGGCGAAACTACTGAGAAAGAAAAATCCCTCAAAACAAAATGCTCCCTTCGATTTTTAGACTATAGTCATCTTGAGAATCAATATCTCGTCATACCAGAACTATAACGGATCTTTAACCCACTGGCAGCGGGGCGTTTCTAAAAGTGTGTGTGTGTGTGTGGGGGGGGGGGGGGTATGTTAAGGGCATATCATTTTATTGCAATATGCATTGTGGAGCATGTCTACTCAAAACACCCCCCCCCCCCCCCCGGGTTCCACGGTACAGTTAATCGACATTAATTAAACCACCGAATTTGATATGTTACGACCATTTCTCATCCTCTTAATTTTAGGCCCTTCATAGGCTTTTTTTTTCGTAATTAGATCAGAACACAATCTTTTAATCAGATTTTCGTTATAATAGCAGCAATGACTACATGAATTATTCCTTGTAACATTGTCATACATATCTTATTACTACTAAGGACAAATTATGTTAACGATTTCACCAAAATCACGAGCAGAGCTCCCTTTTTCATTTCTTTTACTTTCTGGTATCTTAATCAGTTAATAAAAATGAAGAATCGTAAAAGCTGCTCTAATACTTACGAGTCACCGGACGAGCATGAGCCATAAATGGGCGTGGTCATTGATACCACTATCAGAGAGACCACCACCAGGGGTGGAAGAAGGCCTATTGGAACCGATGGCATTACGATCGAACTAGAGACTGGACATAAAAAAGAATGTATATAAAATAAAACGCATAAAAAATGCCAATGGTAATGGTTTATTCAAAAATTCATTTGCAGGATTTTGTACTGCATATAAAAACATCATATTAAATCATTCTTACATATTCAAACTAAACAAGAAATGTATACATCAAACCGAGGATATAATATCAATATATTTAGATTGAATTGCATAAGCAGCATATAAATTTGTGAAATTCACAAAACAACTAAAAAGATTGGTAAAATATATTGTACAATCTATATAACGTACCCTATTATTTCAATTCAATTCAATTTAATGACATTTATTTCCAACTGTTCAATATAAGTGTACAAGGTAATAAATGAACAAAATAATGTACATGTATGTATGTATTTATTCATTGAACTTCATTGACATATCCATCAATATTTTGCTCGAATATAACATTAATAGTAAGAACAATAATAATAATAATAATAATAATAATAATAATAGGAGTAACTTAGTCATGACAAAAACAGAACAATATATCGTGAGTATAGCATTCAAAACAAACAAACAAACAAACAAACAAACAAAAATACTCATAATTGATCAACTAGACATGCTCTTTCATGAAATATAAATTATCAGATTATGTACAAGTAGTGTAAGGTGATGAGAAAAAGAGCCATTAAAAGAATTATATACATATACTTATACTATATATAGATATGTCTAATAATAAACAATTTAAAGGTTACCACGTTGATCAATAGTATATCGCAAAAAATTGGCAAATTCTTTTATGAGATCGTCTTCTTTTAGTGACATTATAAATATGAATCTCTCCAAACTGTTTATGTTTTCAAAGTTATCATTGAGTGCTTTAAGATTATCAAAAACATTTCTCTTCTTATTCTAAATTTATCACATTGCATGACATAATGGAATTCGTCTCCTACTGTTTGCATACTACATTCTTCACAAAAACGTATATTCGCTGGTATTTTGTGAGGGCGATGATATCTTCCTTTTTCAATTGGTAGGTTATGTGAGCTTATGCGAAGTTTGCAGATGTTTTGTCTTATGTTTCTATCAGTAAGAATTTTTAGATATTTTTCTTCGTTGATGGAAGTTTTGAATAATCGATATGTCCGCAATTTGTTACCCTCTCCATTGTTTTTATCATGGAAAAGATCAAGTTTTATTTGGTTATCAAATATATCTTGTAGCTTACCCTCACAGTGGAGACGAAGTCGTTTTGCGTCATTTGTACATCATCTGGTTCACACATTTCTATATCATTACAGATGTCTACGGTATCTAAAATCTTTTTTATGTTTCTTAACCAGCAATGCTCCTTGATTTCATAGAGTTGTTTGTTTTCAATATAACTATCATACAATATAGTATCTTGATCAATATTACGCATTCTTATCCAGTACTTAAGAGTGTTAATTAAAACCTCAATAATAAGAGGATATCTTCCAAGTTCAGCAATAACGCCGATATTACTACTTTTGCGATTCATACCAAGCATATGTTTACACCATTGAAGATGGATTTTTTCGAAATTCGGTTTGAAATATAGTTTTGTTTTGTTTGCTTGTTCTGAGAAGAGCTTGCTGCAGACCATTGTACTACCCCATATTTCCGATCCGTATAATAAAATAGGTTTGATCATACTATCAAAGCAGCGTGTAGAAATTTTAATGTTAGGAGTATATTTGCCAAACGATTTGTATAATTTAAAAAGGGCTTTTCTTCCTTTATCGGCTAAATGTTTTGTAGCTTGCTTAAACAAGCCATTACTGCATACTACAATCCCGAGATATTTGAATTCTTTTACATTCTCAAGAATATGCCCATTCATCCAAAAGTTTTCTTTTATTAAATTCCTTGAATTATTATTACACACCATAATTTTGGTTTCAGAATGATTAATTTCCAGCTTCCATTTCTTGCAGTACTCATTCAATTGGTCCAAACAATGTTCCATTCCTTTTTTGGCAGTTGAAAAAAGAACAATATCGTCTGCATACATAATGCAATTAAGGATTCTTTCATTCAACTCTACGGGACTGCTTTTCTCTCGATCAAAAATATCGGGGATATCATTCAGGAATATATTAAAGAGAGTAGGACTGATTACACAACCTTGTTTAACTCCAATATTTGTACGGAAAGTTGGAGTCAACCCCTCATTTAATTTTACACATAGATTGCATTTTGAATACATATTCTTTATAACACTGTAAAATTTATTCCCGATACCCAGTTCTAATAATTTATACAAAAGACCTTCTCTCCATACACTATCAAAAGCTTTTTTAAGATCGACAAAACAAATATATAGCCCGTTCTTGCTACCATTCTGGTTATGTACAATGTATTTATCTACAATTGTTTTTAAAACGAAAATGTGATCCGATGTCCTAAAACCACTCCTAAATGCAATTTGGTTTGGTTTATACATCTGTTTAGCTTCTATACATTTTACCAAACGTTGATTTAGAACTGAACAGAATAATTTGCCAAAATGACTAGATAAGCAAATCCCTCTGTAATTCGAAGGGTCGTTTGCTGGACCTTTTTTCAATAAGGGTTTAATCAGTCCAACTGACCAACTATCGGGAAAGTATCCACTTGTAAGAATGAGGTTATACAGTTTTGCAAGCAAAGGGGAGAAAAAGTATTGCCCCACTTTCAACATTTCATTTAGTATAGAGTCATTACCAGGTGATTTATTACGTTTCAATTTTCTGATACAGCTTATAACTTCCTCAGCTGTTATATGAAAATCTAGCTCTGTGAAAGCTTTCTGGAACGTACCATCGTTTAAGGATCGTTCAATTCGCTTCTGTTTGTCATTTAGAAGCTTTTCTTTATTCATTAATTTATGAAAATAGTCGTACCACTTTTTTTCAGGTATCTTATCAGTATCTTGGCCTTTTTTTTGTGGTGAGGTCTTCTAAATCTTGGATTAGGTTCCAATATTAACAAATTTAAAAAAAAATAGAAACAACTGTAAAATGTACAGTGTTCTATTTATTTCGATAAGATTGGAAGCAACGAACACGACGAAGCGAAGGAAGAGACGATATTTTGTAAACTTCAAGGGCTTGCACAGCCTTGGAACAGTTATTAAACCAAGAAAGGTTAATGATAATGTTACTTCTGTGGAAAGAAGGAAATATAATACCATAATGGTAAGTTACTATTGCTGTAATATGTTTTTCATTCAGGAAAGTACAAAGGATATTAAAGCATTCTTTTGTTTTTCTGCGTAATATATTACCCCTATAATGGGAGCTTGGTCTAAAAAAATTCAGGGCTGTACAAGTTATGTGTTTCAATCAGTAGTTTGTTAGTATCGAATACTTAAGTTAATATTTTAATAAACAAGCTTTTCAGTGAAAATGCAGATTCATTAATGTCGCACGTGTTTTTGATGAGATCAAATACATTATATAGAGGTAGGCCGAAAATACAAGCATATTTCCAATAATGTGGGATCAAATTCACTGGTAGAATCTTTTCACATGAAAAATGATACCAAGACTGACAAATTTGGTAGAGGGTCTTTAGTTTTAGGGAGCTTTTTGGTATTAATCCGTTGACTCCTGAATTCTCAAATTCCCATAAGGTTAATACATGGACCGCCCAGTTCCCATATGCAATGGGTTAAGACTTCAGATTTGTCCAGTATCAATGGAACTGCGTTTTAAATAATTCGTCTTGACTTGTCATAGTAATCGACAATTTCTCATTGTATATAGATACTGCACTTCTACAAATCTAATCACATAAAAATGTAGGCTCTTCTGAATAATGTGTGTGGTATTTTATGTTTGTGTTCAATCAGACGTTTATCACAGCTTACCTAAAGCTCATGTTTAATACCATTTCTGATTTTTTTTTCTGCAAGAAGCACTACCAGTGGATTTCTTCAACATTATTTCACAAAAATTCGTGTAGAATAAAAAAAAAATTCAATCAATTTTGGTTGATTTTGTATTATTTTACTTTTTAAAAGATTCCCCATCTACTAGTATCAGTGAAATTTGTCCCGCATTATTGGAAGTATGCCCTGTCCCCACCCCATTGTATTTTAAGAAATATGTGCACAAGAAATTCGTTTCAAAATAATGCCTATTACTATACGTGTATATGAAAGTTCTTGAAACTATTTTGTGATCATCAAAGGTAAATCCTCAAAGTTTTGAAGTTTTAAAAGTTGCCCTAGATGAAAAATATGTTTATGTTTAACTCTACATCTTAACCCATTAACTTTGCATAAGTCGAATCTGTAGGGACCACAAAAAATAGTTCGCCTTATGCAAAATTCGACTTAGGAAATGTAGATTTTTTTGCATAGTTTGGTAAAAAAATTGATTCGGCTTAGGTAAAATTCGACTTATTTGAGCTATGCAAGGTTAACTGATTGGTCATGTTGGTTGTGATATTCTACTAGAACATTCTACGACAGTGGTTGATTGCTCCCTCAACCAAACAATATCTGGCATTTTAATGACCTAATACAAGTTTGCAGCAAACTGAGAAATCACATTCTACTTTTTATCAGCAAACTTTAGAATTAATATTTTGAAAAGAAAAGCAATGCTCAGGTTTTGTTGACATTGTCCTGCTGGGCGATAACAATCCGTTGTACAACGCTTTGTCAAAAAACCTGAGTATTGTCCTTTTGAAAGAGTTTGGGGGATTTTTGTTACCATTAAAGAGCAAGTTTGCTTATCAAAATGTTACCGGGAGTGCTATCGAGGTATGGGCGTAAATTTCCGGGGGTGGGGGTACTTGTCCGCAACGATTTGAAAGGAGGGCACAATATAAATAACCCTCAAAGTTTGGGCTCTCTTTTTTTACGTTAAAAAAATAAATCATTAAAAACCAAACCGAATCACCAAGACCTAGTAACGCATCCAAAAATGTGAAGACCTTTTCTGTTTGTTTGTCAAAGAATATTGGAAAGGATGCACTTCGATTGTCTACATGATATATATTTAAATAGTAAAAAAAAAAAAATTAATAAAAAAATAACAAAACTTGCTATGGATATGTGCGTGTGTTCGGTGATTTTCGTCTGTATGAGGAGTAATTTCCTTTGATAAGGGAGAGATTCACTGAACATATATGGTCCTTTTAATAATTTGACCCCTTCTGGTGTCGATGAACCCCAGATGTTTCTCTTTAACGAGGAAGCGCTCTTTTGATAGTCAAAATCATTAACAATGAACTTACCACGCGAAATCATTCTGAATACTCAAAAACACGTTTAAGAGAATGGAGATCCCCCAAATAACTTATTCTTCGTGAATAAATAGTGGTTTTCCGCAGGATATGTGTCTGCAACATGCACAAGTTAAATCTCCAATTCTTTTGTTGCGTTCATGCCAAGTTGGCCTTACAATTTTCTACTTGCTTATTTGGCAAAGTGCTATTAACGCCAAATTTTTTATACTGTGTTACTTTCCAGAATATACCATCTCTTAAAAAAAACTCTGTTCTAGGAAAGGTTGTTATATTGGTCCTCCTCACAAGAAAAGATGTTAAGCTTTAAAATAGTTTCGACATTGAATAATCTAAATTTTCTCCCTCGATCGCTACGCTCCTTCGCATTTCAATAAAAGCAATGTTTGTTAACATTGTATTGCAGGAACCCCCAGTCGAAATCAAGAATCCGGATGTGTGGGGCAGGGGCTTTCCTCTGCAAAGGCATAGGGGTGAACTAGTTTTGTTCCCGCCCCTCGCAATATTATTGCATGTAATAATTTTGCATACTACTACTAATAATATATAATATATGCTTTAAAATCCAAAGATCAAACATTCCAAAAACTAAATTTTCTCAATCGGTCGCTACGTTTCCTTACATTTTAACAGATGCAGTGTTTCTTAATATTGAACAAACCTGTCTACCATAGACGCCAGAAGCCGGGGAGGGCGGGAAGATGTTCCCCTCTATGAAGGGGTTTTGACAAATCAATTTCGCCGCCCCTCTCACAAGCCAAAAAAGTGTAATAATTTACCACTACAACGATGCTTAAGCTTTCGCCCTAAAATGCAAAATTTCAATATTAAGAGAGCATTTTTTTTCGCTCGGTCGCTACGCGCTCTCTCACATAGTAAAAATTATATTCTGATGTTACGTATTACTACAGAAACTCTTCCACTAAAAATTTTCCGTTTTGTGAAAAGAAAAAAATTGAATATCCTGTATATTTGCTTAAAACTTTTTCTAGGAAGCTCTGTTCAAATACTACAGAATCAAATATCACCTATAAGCATGTGCATGAATACCCCCATATAGCATACGATAAGTTTTTGAAGTTCATATAGGCTACTCGCGCAACCTCCATCTCATATTCGGGCAGACAGGTGCCCAAACATCGTCAAATTTGGGAAGCGGCGTACCCGAATATGTAATTCCTGTATATTTTCACAATAAAAAAGTGTACACAAAAAATTGCGAACACAAACTTTAGGCGTCAGCCCCCATCGTTTAAATGGATACCCCAACCCCATTCATAACAATGCTTGGTCCCTACCCTCTCATGCTACCCTACCATGCTACCAGCGGTGACATATAATCCTGTGTCAGGTCTACATGAGGGATTATGTGCAAAAAATGGACAACTACAGTGCTTCAGATATTGCAATTTTTAAAATGAAAAATAATAAACCTCGCACTTTCGAAATATCAAGAAATATGTAAGAGAAAAGGCGGGAATGTGCTTGTTGCGGGGATGGGGGGGGGGGGAGGGTGTAGGGCTGTATGCAGGTAGTAAGCGTTTGAGGAGGGCCCAATATCCGTTGTTTTGATGGTCATTAAGTCGTCGCTTTGTACAAAGTTGATGATATTCTTGACCAACATCAATGCAACAACAGCCGGCCAAAACAAGCAATGCGATCTACTTTGTCTTTAATCAGGGAACCACTCTCACAACATCACTGTAACAAACCCCAAAATACAAGTACATTCTAGCTACATAATGCAGGATCAGTGGTTATGAAAATGATACGATATAACATCATACCAAAGCCTTTGTGAGCTTAGTTTTCGTACCTTAATCCTAATTGGCCTATGTGGGACGGGCTGAAAAGGAATGGCTATTATGAAACATCTTTGGACCGTTGTCAAGTTTGTTGCAGAAATCTGGATGGATATCTCAAGATACATTCCACTAAAAATAATCATGTGACATGGTAAATATATTAAATTTAAAAGGCATCAACCGACACAAGCTGTGGTAAATCTGGGAGATCTTTAAAGTACACTTTGTTTCTCCATCAATTTTGAACAAAAAATTACGTAAAACTTCATTTATTTTTAGGCTACTTTTTGCCAGTTTGAGTCTTTATATCATCACATTAAAAGAAAAAATACGTCAGTAAGTATGAAAACATTCTCTATACATTATCTTTATAATGTATCCAAACCTTTAACAATGCATTTCAGAGTCCAGACAAGTCAATTACGTGGGAAATACATCTCAAAAATCCAGTATGTACTCTAACTTTTGACCATCACTGTTTATTTAACTTACCGAATATATAGGCTGGAGTGAAAACAGAGCAAACAACTAGTCTGGAACGAATATAATTGATCCTCCTCACCAGGGTGTGATGTTTAAACATTAACAAACATGTGCTCAGTAATGATTCTCTATTTCAAGATAACATTTACTAAAACATTTTTTTTTAAGGGCCAAATTATTGTTTCAGTGAAAAGAGTCCTTTCATTATCAGATACTAGACGAGCAAGTACCCTCGCAGCCCGCCTCTAACGAAAATCAATATGGACGTCTTAATGGCGTCAAACAAAGACGAGACCCTTAAAGGTCAAAACAACTGATAATGTTTAGAAATAAAAAACAAGAACGAATTGTAAAGCAAATTTATCCCCGAAAAAGTAACAACGAGGTAAATTACCTTTACTTATAGCGACCCGAGACTTTGATCTTCTGTCCGATCGAGAAGTATGCAGTGCTCTCCGATACCGACGATGTAAATCTTGGTAGATCTGTACAGTCTCAACTTTGATTTGAAATTTTTGAATGATTCATTATCGTGGCATGTAGTTATAGGTTGCGCACATACCCTGGGCCTGAAGGTGCAGTTCCACCTACCCAATACAATTATTCAAACGGCACATCAAATAAATATGAACATCCGCTCATCAGATGGTGAAAAAAGAAATCAAACAAAAATTACTAAGAATTCACCAGTTCGAATCTCAGCCCGGCACTAGCGTCTTTTGGCAAGACATTAATGCACGTTTGCCACTCTCCACCAAGGTGTTAATGGGTACCTGCAGGATTTATATCTTGAAATGCACTGTGCGCTGCTTACGGCAGCCGAAACTAAAGCCAGGGTAATAATATCCAAACCCTTTGGAAGCGCATAGGGACGTTATATCATAATGTGATTACGCTATACAAGAACGGTTTATTATTATTATTATTATCATTATTATTATTATTATTATTATCATTATTATTAATAATAATAATAATAATAATATTATTATTATTATTGTTGTTTTTGTTGTTGTTATTATTATCATTATTATTATTATTATTATTATTATTATTATTATTATTATTATTATTATTATTATTTACTTGGCCTTTATTTAAATCCCATTCGCCAACTGCGCATGCAAAAAAGAAAACTTCCAAATACGGCACATACATATTCATAAATTCGTAACATTGTAGTTAGAACTATAACTGAATGGTATTACATTTGTCTAAGAACAAAAAGACATGATAATTTGAAAAGGCCAGGTAATGATAGCACTATGTGCCCTTCACTGCCGTGCTGACTGCAATTCTGAAATTCACTATTCATTGTTTTAATCACACAGATACCTAGCAAGCTTCTCTATTATCTCTTGTCAAACAGGTGAAGAAGATCAATTTTTATAATCCTGGCAATATTTTGCCTACTTTTTAGAAAGCAGTACCTTTTTGTAAACAATCAAATAATTCATTAATGAAATGATTATTTGACACCAGATTGAACCTAAAGAAAATTACAGTACTCAAAATTACATTATATATATTTGAACTGAATTGAGTATAACACTTTTGAGTTATTAAAGTTAGAAAATAACAAAATGTATTTTCTTTACATCCAGAGCATTTTTTTTTTGGGGGGGGGGGGCAAAGACAGAGGCCACTTTGGTGTTGTTTTTTTTCCAGGTCTAACACCCCTTCCCGATAGACAATTTTGTCAATTTTATGTGTTTGAAATGTACAGCCATAGCTCTTTCTTCTGCCAAAATTTAGTCCATGGGCTTCAAGGGGGGCCGTCCGATAACCCATCTCGACAAAAAAAAATTGTCATCGTTTGTGTTTTGAAATGTCCAGTCATACTACTTCCTACTAACAAAGTTTGAGTGCATGGGATAGATGGCGTGAATTCGATCCGACTTTGGGATCTGTTTCGGGTGCTCTTGGGCCAAACCCAACGGCTTTTTGTCAATGACTAGATTGTGAAAGTACCTTTAAGGGGTCGAATATTATAGGTAAAATGGGGTGGCTATTTCGGGACAGGCTCCTGGCCTATAATGGCAACTATCCAGTGGATTCCCCACCCCCTAGAAAACTTTTCTGTTAAACTACCTCATCATTATCACCACCGTAAGGACCATTGCCCTGGACAACTATACCCTGGCAGTGGTCCGTGGAGTAGTTTTCCGGGGTGACAGTCCAGGATTAATTCTCCTGATGCGTATTTAAGAAGTGATATTGTGTTATCTATGAGTCTTATGCAAGATAATCTCAAGTCTCAAATAGATTCTACAACGCACGATCTGGCGACAATTGCTCCGTGGTCAATATACACTAATGGAATTCATACAACTTCAACCCTGGACAAAAAATGTTATACCTAACCTTTAGCCTCACCCTCAGAGAGGAAATTCACAGACCAAAAATATAATCACTCAAGCATGTTCCAAGGAGTTCTTGCATGATCCTATCACGTGTACTTTTGGTGTGCTACACGTGAGTCATGTCGGGTACTTCTCAACTTTAAAAATAATTCTATTCAAATCCATCTACCGAGATCAATCTATTCAATTTTTTTCAATGGGAAATAAGATATAAATAGCATTCAGTGCTTTCATTTCATGAACACGCAGCATGCTGCACCATTCCTGGCTCCTTTCCAGCATGGCATGTATTATTAATTTTTTTTTAAAGATTTTTTTAAAATTTACTTTTATTTTTTATTTATTTATTTTTTTGCCTCGATAGATGAAATCATAACATGCCTTTCTAGATCCAAGGATGGCGAAGATAGACAAATGGAATGTGGATTGATATACAAACAAGACGAAAAACTGTTACCCTACCCGCCCCCGTTTACCGCCTCTGCCTATTGTGACGGACTGTATACATGTATTGCAAAATGGCTGTCTTTCTTTCATTGCAGGTATTGTCTTTTTATCATAATACACCAACATAAATCTAGAGTGTCTTGTCTTTAAAACAATGTTATATTTTCACCCATCCATTATTGGACATTGTACGATTTAAAATGAATATTGTAATTTCTTTGAAGGTGACCTTTTATTTGTTCTGTCTTTGTTTAACGCCAAGTTTATTGGACTTCACTCAGTAGCATAATACTTAATACCCAGTCACAATGCCAAACCGACTGCAAACCGATTCCAAATCGACCAATTATTGGCAATTTTGTGTAATGTAATAATTTGCTTGGTCAATTGTCGGTCTGATTTCGGTTGCGTCGGTGAGTGGGCTGTTATAAATCAACCCACACTTCTTCCTAGATTAATAGACTTTGAAATATTGCATGAACAAGGGAGCGGAGACATAGCTCCAAGCGAATTTAGTTTTCTCTTCAGAGACCAACCATTATACTATACAGATTGTAACCAGTGGCGTATCAATCTGCCTCATAATATAAAGGCTTTGCAATGTTGCAATGTCTTTATAGCACGATGTAAGATCCACGGCGTTGGCCACTGCCAGGTTCCTCTCGGTGCAAGTGTCATGCAGCATGTCACTGCACAGTAGATGGACCAAGGTCCCTTGGGGGGGGGGGGGGGGCATGGATCAGAGCGGATTTTGTATCGTCTTCAGAGAACAACCATACCATGCATACCAGACAGATTACAAATATACAACTGATTATCACTGCTGCCCAGTAATGCGATGGTAACAGCGCCCATTCAGATGCCCTCTTTTAATGTCTTGTGCACATCATTTCATTTTCATAAAGCTGCCCTTCTTAAAGGGATTGATTAACTTTGTGAAAAATTGTGAAATCATCTCAAATGCCTGTGAATTGTGTGCAGTCCTCTAACTACATAGATAATTAAGGATATATGAAAGTATGAGAGAAAATGGAACCCATTTACTATCCTACAAAAGAGAAAAAAGCTAGCTAGGCGAAAGGTATCGCGATCGATCGCTAGCGCAAGTCTCTCGGCTTCTTCGCTGCGCTGCAGTCACAAAAACCAAGCACCAGCTCTTGGCGATTTCAGACCGGGTTTCCAGCCCGTACTGTATTCTGTGATAGAGCGAGGTATGCCAACCGCAAGAGTTCTTTAGGGTTCGGTGGTACTCTATCCCGACATCAATGTTCAATCGTAAAAATATCTTGATATATAAAAAACCGATCAGCTTATAAAGCTCAGGCGATTCGTGTCTGACCTAAAGGTTTGCAATTACGATTACAGCATTAGCTGGAACAGTGATTTTTTTTTTCAGTCCTGGGCGAAATTAATCAATCCCTTTAATAAGCAAAAAGGAAACTGAATGTGAGGAAAGGCACCTTACATCGACATT
The DNA here is from genome assembly GCA_025618425.1 of Heliocidaris tuberculata. NCBI lineage: Eukaryota > Metazoa > Echinodermata > Echinoidea > Camarodonta > Echinometridae > Heliocidaris > Heliocidaris tuberculata. The sequence continues at coordinate 6,766,402 of CM046837.1, forward strand.
GTCATGAAAACGGTTTGTGGACATTCCTCAAAATATAATTCGATTAAGGGAAAATCTTGGGAAGTTCACAGATTGTTTTACTACCCCTAGAGCTCTAGAGAATACCCCCCCCCCCCCCCTCTCTCTCTCTGTGCCGTATATTCACATACTTCGGCGTACATGCTATTCCACAACACTCAGTCTCTGGACTCTCGTCCTATTCTCTTCTCTCTTCTCTCTTCAAGCCATAAATATAAATGATGTATCAGTGATTTTGAAATGAAAGGTAGGGACGCCCCCTAGGTGTTAAAGTTTGTAAGCGGATTATAATAATGCATGCGGAAATTGGACAAAAATGATGAGAGGTACTGCTTCCTGCACACCTCTCATTACATATCTATATGAAGCTATTTGGGGCATAATGGTATTAGGGTATGCATTTTTTCAAACATTTGTAGCTGGAATATGGGCATTTGTGTTACCAATACAGGCCTTTATGGTTCTGTAAACACATTCATTCACTTATTGGGGAGCAAATCAGACTTTAAAAAAAAGTACTGCTCTTTTTAGCACGATTCTGTGAACGGAAGGAATATCACTGGGTGTAGAGGTCTGAGACAAAAATAAATAAATAAATAAATAAATAAATGGAGAGGTGGGGGGGGGAGATGTTTTGGTCTTCTCAAATGCAAGTGTCATTTCTAATCTTAATATGAAAAGGATCACACTCTTGCAGTTTGAGCTTGGCATGATGTCAAAGACGTTTTTTGTGTCCTTCTCTCATTACAACCCCTTCCCATCTCTTATCTGCAAAATACATAGAGTAAAATAGCATGGAGTATAAAACGTGCACATACAGGATGCAGCTATATTCTACGTGCATTCATGATAAATCTTTTGGCCTAATGAGAAGATTTTTTTTTTTACTGGCTACAAAGTAATACAAATAAAACCTCCATGCATCAGGTGCTAAAATGATACTCAGTATATATAGTAACAAGCTGAACTTGGCACTTACAAAGTTATAGGCCTATGTATATATTTTTCCTTCATTATTATCATGTCATTTCTCAAAATGATATGCGTGAAATAATGCTTGGAATATTTGATACGGAATGTACATTATACTAGTCATTACTAGTAGTCATTCAACGAAAACAAATAAATTCCTGTATTACCAAAGTTCATACTAAGATTTTGTAATATTGGTGCTGGTTCGTCAATTTGATACATATACTCTGTACATTATTTACTTTTTGCAGATAATCAATTATGAAAATTTGTTTTTATTTTTTCCAGAATGATTATCACTTTTTCGGCCTAGTAACCCAAGACAGTTGGTGAATTTCAAAGAAAGAAATATAAATTTGATGATTAATATCAAGATTGATGTCCAGAACTGATATCTTTAATCTCTTTACACTTTTATCCATAACAGACAAGCATAATAACTGTAGAAAATATATGTACATTCAAGGCTTGAAGAAGGAAGAGTATGGGCTGAGGGTTCATAAAGAGAGTGAGTTGTGGAATAGCATGGTCGCCGAAGTATGTGAATATGGGACAGAGAGAGAGAGAGAGGGGGGGGGGGATGTTCTTCGCTGTAGCTCTAGGGCCTGGGTTCTTAATTATTTTGTCAGGCTGGCCAGAAATATTCCTGAAATTATGTCGCGGGCCATGGAGTATTACACATACATACAAAGACATTTCAGACCAGACGTCTCTTGCCCGAACACAATGTGTATCAACTTTTTTTTTGTGTGTGTGTGTGTTTTTTTTTTTTTAATTCAGCGAGCGAGCGAAAAAATTTGAAACTTTATAACCGCGAAAATGCAATTTCGTTATCAAAATGTGCCAAATCAGATAATATATTTTAAAACTCCAAATAGACCATATGAAAATGAGGTGGTGGGTACCCGAATGCCGGGTAATTTGGATATTCTCGGGGAAGGGGGAGGCAGCCCCCATCTTCCGCCTTATACGCCTATGCATACATACCCAAATAGCCCCTCTTAGGACGGCTGAACAGTTTAAGAATAGAGGAATGTCAGTATAACTCTTTACTTGTGATTTTCATGGGGTGGACGTGTTTCATCCCCTGGATCGGAGTTAGTTCAGAATCTGAACGATTTTGTTTTAAGAGCAAGCTTTTCAATTTTTCCTTGGAAGATGGCGTGTTCCAGAATTTATACGTTCGGAGGAAGAAGAAGAAGAAGAAAAAAATATCCTCCCCGTGAACGAATTCTGGAACACGCCATCTACGGCTGAGAAGCAGGTAGTGGGAGATAGCGTAATGGGTAAATAAGATCGAGAATTTTTTTTTTTTTTCTCGCCAGCCCTCCAAAAGTCGCCAAGTGGGGGCGCGGGGGGGGGGGGGGGGGGGAGAATTTTCCCCCAACCTTTCAAAAGTCGTTCAGTGGGGGCGAGAGATCAAATTTTATAGGGTCCAGTTTTCTTCTTTGATTTTCGGACAAGCAAAGGGGGGGGGGGGGCACGGGCCAGGATCCCCCCCCCCTTAAATCCGCCACTGATCGGAGTAACCTCGTTTTGATTTCATAGAGTCATAACAAAAAAAAAAACAACAACGATACTTTGTCTCCCACAAATACATCAGCACTTCTTGCCATTCTCAAACGCTAGAAGCAACACCCCCCCCCCCCCCCGATTTTCACTCACCAGTGCCCTTACATAATATGGGGTCGGGGTAGTTCTGCACTAAGGCAGACTCGGCATTGTGCAATGAAGTGCAAGCTTCACACTGGATCTTAAATAGGGCCTTACTTTTCATGATTTGTAGAATCTTTTGAAGAATCCTGTAGTTTTCTAGTTATTGTGTTTGAACATTTTTGTTGTTATTGTTGTTTTTATTGTTTGTTTTTGTGCGTGTGAGTGTGTGTGTGTTTATGCACTTCTGGCCAATATTTACAGATTCAAAACTTTACAGATATCGTAGTATAGTATGTTGCTCACTAGTTATGTAAGACCTTATTTGTTTTTAAAGAAGTTTTTACGTGTTTTAAGTAGTTTACTTATTACATTTACATGATGTTTCAGAGAACAACACTAGACATTTCAGCTATTTCGTCGTATCCTATTACCATAATATTTGTAAATACCTTGAAAATATGTTTCATATTTTGTTTCAGAAATGGTAATAAATTAATTCATTCATTCAATTTCACCTGATAAAATTTTATTATGATCTCGCCAGTAATTATTTGGCATATTCTAATCAAGTTATCTTGAAAAAATTGTTTTTAATGGTCACCCAATTCAAAAATTCACACAAGTATTTGCGATCAATTCAGCTCCCTTGGCTAAGTCGATTTTTGGCGGAGTCCGAGATATCCCTAGCGTAGTGCCAGGTTACCCCGGATCCTTTCAAAATGACCCCGCTCTCGAAGTGAGCTGCACAAACATAAGCATGATGAGTGGGGTATTCATGAAATAAAAGCAATGAATGCTCCCTATATCTTATTTTCCATTAAAAAAAACTGAACAGAATAATTTCGGAAGATAGTAAGGCAAAAAAAAAAAAAATAATAATAATAATAATTGTATTGGCGTAACGCGACCGACCCTAAAAATGTCCCCGACCCTAGAGATTTCAAAAAAAAAAAAAATTCTTCGCTATCGCGATCACGATAGCACAATATCTCTATATCGATTGCGCAATCGTTATCGCTTCGGCTCAGTCGCCATCTTTTCCCGTATTTCGCCGGTTCTCATTTGAGTTTCGCAACTTTCATCTTTTTTTGTGTGACTGTGTGTGTGTGATTTATCCGCTTGGTTTTATGTAATCCGCGTGTGTAGTAAACGAGTATGACTTTTTTTTTAGAACATTCGGTTGTTTTCACAAGTTTTTTTGTACTTCACCATATGGAGTCGTACAGTGTTCGCTTCACTGCGAAGTGCGGCGGTGAAATATTGTGTGATGTCATTTGCCGTATTGACTTACGTTGCACAGTGGGCGATGTTGCCCAGCAGCTTGCCGACGAGACTCGGCCACAGTCTCGTAGATCCCCTACCTTTAATCTATTGATCTTTAAATCGCTTTGAAAACAGGAATATGCACATTAATATCTTGGGGACGACGAGCTTTTACAGAAGTTCTGTACATCTCACACCCAGAGATGCTTTTCTTCATATGAACCATGCAAACTTTGTGCTATTGGGTGGAGGCATTTGTAGACACTTTCAGTAAAAATGTTAATTTCTGGGATACTCTAGAAGCCAGTCGTCTCTGAATGTGCGATGTACTAGACTTAAAGCGTATCATCCCCAAGGGGTTAAATATGTAAACTGTAAATACACAGAAAAGTACAACAAAAAAAACATGACTTATTTTCCATTTTGGCTTTATTCATTTATTTATTTTACATATCTCGTGAAAAACATGCAGTCTTTTATGGACTCCTGCAAAGATTGTATAATAAATGTTAATACTTTGAAAAAAAAAGTGCCTGCAAAGGCTGAACTGCCAAGTGTTTGTGTGTTTGTGAATAGTGTTGTGTAGTAAATGTATGTGTGTTTGTATTTTTAGTGGTGTTTGTGTGCGTGTGTGTGTGTCATGTGTTCATGAATTTAATGTGTGTAGGGGTGTGCATGCATGCATTTACAAGTTATATGAGTAAATTCACTGTTAAAATATCCCATCTCCGGGGTTTAAAGAAAAAAAATCGACCTACCTACTCTATTTTCATATGGCCCGTTACGCCAATACAACTTTTTTTTTTTTTTTTTTTTTTGGCCTAAGCATGGTAAGTGCTCGTGATAACTCTCGTGCAGCACGCCAAATGTACACGTCATAGGAACATGCCTGAGTCACGTGAGAGATTATATTTTTCGTCCGTAAACTTCCTCTTTGAAGGTGCTTTCTTGGAACAAAATCACTCCGGGTTATTTTTGTCAAAGATATTGGGTTAGGATGAGGATTGCAATAATGCTTTAGGTTAGGTTTAGGGTGAGTGTTAATGGTATTTTTCCGGGGAACTTTTCCAGGGGGTGGGAATCAACTGGGTAGTTGCCGTACGTTGGGCATTAAAGGGATACATTGGTAGGCCTGCATGGGCGATTTCCGATGAGAGAGGAAAATATACTCGGAGCTTCGTGTCACTTCGATACAAGGACTTCCATCGCACGTGCTAAAACATGTGATTCATATTGGACCACCTCTGAGATAAGACTGGCTTGTGTTTTAAATTTCGCGCGGTGGGAAAGTAATCAAACATATGGAAAAGTAATTACAGAGCCAGCTCTCTGGTAGAGCCTGGGATTAGTTACGTAATCGTGGCGACAACGAGTCGCGGCAGGGCAGTGCAGAAGCGATGGCTAGACTAATCAACCAGAAGTTAACCGTGTTTTGTATTTGGAAATATTTCAGCATTACACTAAACTTGTTTGGGGGAACGAGGTTACAACCAGTTACAAGACTAAGAGCCCGGGACTGGTTAAACCCGAAGTATTCGCCGAGCTCCAGTTCGGTCAACTTCGTGCCGTCCGATCATTTATGACCTTAGTCCGACGGCCTCGCACAACGGGCGTGCTATGTGTACAAGTAAACGAGCCTTTTGCAAATTCCGCACGATTTCATTTCCCCATGAGTTCTCATTAGACTGCCCCTTTAATCCCCCGGAGCCCCCGGAACAGACCTCCAAAGTCGGGTCAGCAGGAAGTAGTATAACTGGACATTACGAAACACAAATAATGACAAAAAATGAGATGGGTTGTCAGGAGGCCCCTAAAGTTTCCCCTTGAAGCCCATGGACCAAATTTTTGGCAGAAGGAAGAGCTATGGCTGTAGATTTCAAAAACATTAAAATTATCCATCAGGAAGGGGGTGTTAGACATCATAGAAAAAATACCAAATTATCTCTCACGAATTTCCCCCCCCCCAATAAAGGCTTTGAATGTAAACAATAAATCATTTTGTTGCCTCATAACTTTAATAACTCTAAAGTGTTTAACTAAATTCATTTCATATTTACATAATGTAATTTTGAGTATTGTCATTTTTTGAGGTGCAATCTGGTATCAAATGATCTTTTTATTAATAAATTATTTATTGAAAAACAAATGTACTGCCTTCTAAAAAATAGGCAACTATCTTGTTAGGATTAAATAAACACACCCATTCACCATCTTCACATAATATAGAAATTTGCCCCAACACCGAATTTGGGTTTATAAAAATAATACCAATCACATTATTGATAGCTCAACACCTAGTGAAGTCAATCCAAGCACCAGCTTTATTTCAGGTTCGGTGTTGTGGCGGGTGCTAGTTTTGCCCCAACACCAACACCAGCTGAATTCACCAAATGAATAGTAAATTTCAGAATGGCAGTCAGCACGGCGGAGAAGGGCACACAGTGCTATCACTACCTGTCTTTTTAGAATTGTTATCTCTTTTTAAAATTATTATGTCTTTTTATTCTTAGACAAATGTCAAACCATTCAGTTATAGTTTTAACAATAATTGTTTTACGAATTCATGAATTGTATATGTGCCATATTTGGAAGTTTTTATTTTTTGCATGCGCAACTGGCGAATATTAGTTCATTAAAGACCAAGAAATAATAGTATGTCCCAAACACTTAAGAAGCTTTTGTTCATAGACAAATGTCAAACCATGCAATTATAGTTTTTATTACAAATGTGCTTCGAATCAATTTGAATATTCATGACATTCGTGTATGTGTCGTATATTTGGAAGCTTATTTGGAAGCTTTCTTTTGTGTATGCACAGTTTGTGAACAGAAGTTCAAGGCCAAAAAATAATCATTGGCAAATTCAGCTTAACTATTTTTCACCATCTGAGTTGAATTTTCATATATATTTAAGGTGTAAGGTGCGAAATAATATTGTAGACGCCCGGCAGCAATTTAATTGTAATCATTGGGTAGGAGGGACGGCGCATTGAGGCTGAAGGCATATGCGCAATCTGTATTGTTAATTTGGGTTGAAGAACTCATCCATGAGAATGAATCGTTCAAACATTTCAATTCAAATTTGAGACTGTACAGATCAACAAAGATTTAAACCATCAATATCGTGGAGCATACAGAAGATCGAAGTATCGGGTCGATAGATAAAGGTACTATACCTCGTTATTTTTTGCGGGGATAAATATGTTTTGCGATTCATTCTTTTGTTTTTCTGAATGTTGTCAGTGGTTTCGACTTTTAAGGGTCTCGTTTTTGTTTGACACAATCAAGAAGTCAATACTGCTTTTCTCAAGAGGCGGGCTGCAAGAATACTCACTGGTCTAGCGTCTGAATATGGAAAGACTCTTTTTACTAAAAGAATAATTCGGCTAACTTTCTTTAGTAAATGTTACGAAAGAGACAATATATTTTAAGCACATGCTCGCTATATTTTGAAGACCACACCCTGGTGAGGAGGAGGATCTGATTATATTCGTTCCATTCTTGTATTTTGACCTGTTTTAGCCCCAGTGTAAGTCTATTCGGTAAGTTGCATCTATATTTAATTAAAGTTTCATGTAATTTTTTTTTATCGATTTAGTTGTGATAATTTAAGAATCATTAGGGGATAGTTTTTGTACTTAAAGAATTGATTACAAAGATTGGCATATGATTATGTTATGGAAAAAAAAAGGAAAAGTGATTCAAAATTAGTCATGCTAGTCTGTCTCTATAAGCACCCAAAAGTGCTGTAACTATGTAGCCCTCCAAATACTAAAAACAGCACTACAGTTTTTAGAGCGTTGAGCCTTGTTCATGTTGTTGGAAACCACACTGTGTATAGGTGCAACCTGTTGTGAGTTGAAAATATATCATAACTAAACATGAATCATTCAACCAAGTGAGGTTTACTACAGACGTATTTTCAAAACAGAAAACTTCACTCAAAAATTTAAAGTGCTGTAAAAAAAAAAACAACAACAAACAAACAAACAACCAGGTGTTTTGCAATGAGGTTCACCTTCAGTGCTAAATAGCAATTGAAGTGTCATTTTTGACAAAAGCCTCTGTAGTGCAGAAGAAATGGGATGCTCTGTTTCTCTCTGTTTCTATGAACTGTCGGTCTCTTTGAGCTTCATGTCTCTTAGGCCGTTGGTGTTGGGGGCTGTTGTTCTCCTGTGATCTACCCTTTTAATTTTCAATCCTTGTTAATACGACACGTATATTACACACTACAGAATAATAATGTGTAATATACGACACGTATATTACACATTATTATTCTGTAGTATCACATAATTCTACCCTCTTTGTTAGTATACAGATAGGGTGAGGATTTTTTTTCCTGTTATGCAATATTTAGTTGCAAATCGTTTGTTTATTTTTCTTTTTAATTAGATCATTATTTTTTATCATTAGTTCATAATCTGATCTAAACAGGATATTCATAATCTAAAAGGATTATTATAAGTGTATTAGAGTAAAGGAGGAGCGATTTTGATTTTAAAAATATACTCTGTGAAAGCACTTTCCGTTAAAAAAAAAATAAATAAAAACGTTTAAAGCATGTTTGAAACATGTTTATGTTTTTGATACACAAATCTGATCGTCTTGGTCAGCATCTCAAATGTTACTTGGTCTGTAAACAAAAGGAAAAGTGAATCGGAATCTGATCTCTCTCTCTCTCTCTCTCTCTAGTACTCTTTCACTCTCTCTTTCTCTCTCTTTCTCTCTCTCCCTCTGTCTCTCTCTTTCTCTTTCCCTCTGTCTTTTTTTTCTCTCTCTCTCTGTTACCCCAAATCTCCATTCTTTACTTATGATTGACCATGGTAGAATCTTCATCCGGAATACAATAATCTTTTTTTTTCAGAATTTTTCATATCTTGCCTGATAAAAAATACGCAATTAATACCGTTTTCATATTCACTGCCAAAGCGTGCTTAGTCGGGTCTATTCTAGCCGCATCTATAATCCCTGATACTTTCATGTTACAGGAGCAAAGCCGCATCGCATCTGCTATATATGCGCATTTCTTGCCATAATTTCTGCTGCCCCCGTTCCCGCGCTATACAAGGTGCTTTGTTTTGTTCTTCTATCTTCTTTACTTTCTAGCTTTCTTTATGTTATTCTTTGTTGCTTTTTTTTTTCCTTTTTATCTTCTTTTCTTTTATCTTATGTTATTCTTTGTTTTTCATTCTATCTTTGCTTATGTTATTCTTTGTTTGTTATCATTCTATCTTCTTTTCTTTCTACCTTTTCCTATGTTATTCTTTGTTTTTCATTCTGCCTTCTTTTCTTTCTATCTTTCTTATGTTATTCTTTATTTTTCATTCTATCTTCTATCTTTCTATCTTTCTATCTTTCTTCATGTTATTTGTTTTTTCTACTATCTTCTTCTCATATTATCTTTTCATATGTTATTCTTTGTTTTCCCTTCTATCTTTCCTTATGTTATTCTTTGTTTTTATCATTCTATCTTCTTTGCTTTCTATCTTTTCCTTTTTTATTCTTTGTTTTTCATTCTGTTTTCTTTTCTTTCTTATGTTATTCTTTATTTTTTCATTCTATCTTCTTTTCTTTCTTTCTTTTTGTTATTCTTTTTTTTTTTCTATTTTCTTCTCATTCTGTCTTTCCTTTGTAATTTTTCTTTGTTATTTTACCTTTCAACATTTCCTTTTCTATCTTCCTTATTTCATTCTTTGTTGTTGTTGTTTTTTTTTCTATCTTTCCTTATGCTAGTCGGCTTCAACTAGCGCGGATACCATTCATATGACGGCATTTACTAGTCAACCCACTTCCGGTCAGGGCTTAGTCGGGACTTAACCGCTCTCGAGAAGTGGTTTGAGAAGTCCTGACTAAAAGCGGGTTTACTGAAGCCACTACCATGACTACCTTTCATATTAGCTTTGGTATCACGGCTTAGTCACAGTTAAGTCCGGACTAAGCACGATTCTAAAAGGGTATAAGTCACCATCGGTGTATACCGCTATCACCATAAAAAAAATATATATATATTTTCCTCTCCCTCTTCCCTCACTGGCTAGGATTAAAAATACAAAGTGGATATGGAGAAAGAGAGAGAGAGAGAGAGAGAGAGAGAGAAGGGGGTAGATGGGTAGAGCTTATCATAATTATATACAGACGCTTTACTTACAACGATAATGAACAACAACTGTACGATGCATCCTACGCGTTGGTCTTGAATTCAACAAATTAGTATTACCATTGACATTTTGAAGTTCATTTGTCAGGCTTTGGATCAAGCCAATACTCATTATCCATTCAGAGGGGGAAATTCCCTTTCACATTATTCTAACAAAAGGATAATCGATATTTGGTTGCGCGTGCATGCATTGCGAGAAAAACAGGTACATGAAAAACATACAAACTTGTATTCACTCTTAAAATATAGAAAATAGTTGTCGATATTGATCACAAAAGTGAAAGAGCTTTTGTACTATCGAGTGTTTACTTGAAAGGCATGGCAACAAGTACACAAAGGCATGAAAGGATATCAGGGCAGGGGATTTCGAAAGGGCAATCTTTATTATCCTTATAATATTTTTTTATTGATTTTGAGTATCATTCTCTTTGCATGATTTCATTGTTTTGGTGCGCGCTCCTTATTTCCAGAGGGTGCGTAATATTCTGATAAGCAGGGATTTTCCATTTTATAACCTTAATCATTTTCTATTGTTCCTCATGCTTGGGTTCCGGCGAACTTCATGCATAGGATTTTCCCATACATGTATACCATTATGGGTAATTTGAATATAGTCTTGTTGAACCTGAACTCAAATAAATATTGACAACGAACCGCCATTTCTCTCAAATCAGAGACCGATATGCTCTGTCTTTTTTCAAAAGACAAGTCTTGAAATATTGCTATGCAAATTTATTTAAGTTGTGCTATTTCTATTGATTATTGCGTATATTTCACAAGTCGTTTAGGCTGCATAATGAATGTAATATATTTCAAATTTAGAATAATTGTCATTGTATATGTTACTCATTCCGTCACCAGCATTTTTAGTCTACCATACCAATGTTTTCTCCTGATTATACTCCCTCCTTGTCCTCGGTCTCATCATTCTCCTCAATTTTCATATCTATCACATCTCAAAGATAAACAAATTGAAATCAATATATGTATACGAGAGCCTTCATAAATTTTGCTGTTTCGTTCGAAATTGCTTTACTGATTTCACATTCATAAAAGAAATGTACATTGTCTTCCAACTCTCTTTTACAAATTGAACATTTTTCGTAACTGACTATTTTCATCTCATGCAGTTGCTTGTTTAAGACCAGAATCCTATTTACTGTCTTATATTGAAAATAACTTAAACTGATATCTGGAGTAAAAGGAAATATCATGATAGGATATTTCTGCATTTTTTTAATTTTCAGGGGAGTTAATCTAGATGTCATTAACTTTTCAAACGACTTCTAGATTACATCCCTGAAAGTTTAAAAATGCAGAAATATCCTACCATGATATTTCCTTTTACTCCAGATGTTGGTTTAAGATAGTTTTAATCAAATTTGTAAATTTCTTCTTGAAGATACCATTATAAATGATTAATTTCCCAAACTTTCATAATCTGTTTAATAATTGCAGTGCTGTATTTTATAACTGTTCTATGAATTTATAATTTCAAACCTGTACACATTTATTTTAACACTTTTTTGCTAGTACATGATATATAGATTACCTTATATCTATGTACGTTTTGTTTCAGCTCTTCTGGTTTATCATCCCCTTCTTCATCCCCTCTCTTTTCCCTTACTCCTGTTTCACTCGTTTCCCCTCTTTCTTTTTCTCCCTGTATCCTTCTCTTAAAACCTTTGTCCTTCTTCATTTATCACTCTTTCCCTTTTTAGAAATCTCAATTCCAGTTAAAATATTTTATGAGTCTGAATCTACCCTCTGTTTGACTTATTACACTTGTTAAATATGATGTATAATTCAATTTCTACTTCCCATCCCCCCCCCCCTCTCTCTCTCTCTATCTGTTATTCTTTCTCCTCCTTATCTATCTCTCTCTATTTGTCTCTTTCTCTACCTCTCTCCCATTTCCCTCCTATTGTGTCATCAGATATCTCAGTTCCTCTTTCCTAATTCCTCCTCTCTATCTCTCTCTCTACCTCTCTCTTTCTCTCTTTATCTCTCTCTTTCTCTCTTTCTCTTTTCCTTTCTTTCTCTCTTTCTCTTTCTCTCTTTCTCTTTTCCTTTCTTTCTCTCTTTCTCTTTCTCTCTCTCTTTTCTCCCCTTTATTCTATACATATTAGTGCTTACTACATAATGTATGCAATGATTTTTTTTGGTGTAAATACTAATGTTTATTTAACTGTATATCGATTTGTATTTTGCTGTGTATTATTTTGCATGATGTGTGTATACTTAATGTAATTCAGCTCTTGAGCTGCTATATGGTTTTTAATAAACACCTTTTCAATTAAAAAGAAATGGTGTTTATACACTTTGTTTTTCCAGGAAAACGTTTTATATAAAATGTATCTACATTCTTAAAAGGTCATGTACAAGTATTTTGATATGTGAGGGCATTAAGGGATCTATATTCTTTTCACATTTTTCAATTATGCATACCATACCCACATGTTATTTCTTGACTTATAGAATAATAAGACAACTAATTTCTAGAACACTATCTGGATACATTGTCTAGATCACGTTAGAGGGCATGGACTTCTTGTACACACCTAACTGGGCGATACAGCAGTGTGTCATCATCAAACAATGAGCTCTTAGAAGAGACACAGGCCCGGGAAAAAAATTAGACCAAGTTCCATTATATAAGCCACGGGTATTATGCATACAAACAAAATGATTATCATGTCTACGTCTTTGAAACAATAACATATTACGGCAATATAATTATGGTATTCTATTTCCTCTGTCCCACAAAAATAACATTATCATTATTCTTTCTTGGTCTAATAATGTTCCATGGCTGTACAAGCCTTTGAAGTTTACGAAATATCAGTTTTTCCTTCACTTATTTGTCTCCGTTACTTCCAACCTTATTCAAATAAAAAGAACGGGGGAGGGGGGGGGGGGAGGGGGGGCGTTTCATCAAGTGTCTTGTCGGTGATTTTTACAGACAAATTTGCTCTCAGCCAATAAGATGCAAGGATTTCAGTAGCTCATAACAGTTATTGCAACTTGTAATTGATGACAAGTTTTATGAAACAGGGCCCGGGGGGGGGGGGGGTCATCATGTGTCTTGTCGGGGTTTTTTACTATGAAACAGGGCCCTGGGGGCGTTTCATCAAGTGTCTTGTCAGTGATGTAGCTTATAACAGTTATTGCAACTTGTCATTGATGACAAGTTTTATGAAACCGGGGCACTGGAGGGCCTGTCATCAAATGTCTTGTCAGTGATTTTTACCGACAAATTTGCTCTCAGCCAATCAGATGCAAAGATTTGAGTAGCTTATAACAGTTATTGCAACTTTTTATTGATGACAATTTTTATGAAACAGGGCCCAGATGTCCATTTAACAGGGGTTTTATATGCGTTTTATTCAATAAAAAAAGTTATTTTTCATGTCCAGTATATTGTCCTAGTTCGATCGCGATGCCATCGGTTCCACACGGCCTTCTTCCACCCCTGGCGGTGGTCTCTCTGATAGTGGTATCACTGACCACGCCCATCTATGGCTCATGCTCGTCTGGTGCCTCGTAAGTATTAGAGCAGCAAATGCGATTCTTCATTTTTTACTAAGATACCACAGACTGAGTAGGAAGGGAAGAAAAAGAGCTCTGCTCGTAATTTGGGTGAAATCATTTACATATTCTGTCCTAAGTAGTAACTTATATCGTGAATGTCTGTATGATGTACAAAAAGAAGAAGCTGTATAGGCACCATCCCCCGCTACTATTATGACGAAAATCTGATTAAAGATTCGTGTTCCAATCTAATTGCGCAACAAAGAAAGCAAAAGGAGAAATGGGGCATATGTAGGGCCTTAAATTTAGAGGATTAGATATCATTGTATTGAAAACGGCAAATTATGTGGTTAATGGCGATTGAATATGCCAGTTCGTAATTAAAATTTGCGTATGTGCGGGTCATTTGTACCCAGTACAAAATATATGCTGTCATCTTTTACGCACCACGAGTAGCACGTCCACTAAAACAAATGCACCTCCGCCTACAAACTGGGGTCATATCAGGGTAATTGTACAGGGAGCTTTGAGTAGACAAGTTTCACAATGATAACTGCAGTTAAATGATATGCTGGTTTACATACTCGGTCCCCTGATGACGTAATATTGATTGTCCAGATTATTGTTTTAAAAATCGAAGGAAACATTTCTTTTTCTTAGAAGTTTTGTCAGAGAACGCCAGACGGCGCCATGTCTAACTTGACAACCGTTAATCTTATTTTGAACAAACTTGGTCAAAGATGCACTTAAGGGACATTCACGTTATGGATTCTCTTGAGGGACACGTGCTAAGGTAAAAGGTCATTCGAGGTTATGTATTAAAGTTTTGACCCACAAGACACGCTGATGACCAGTCATTTTGCAGACATTGTCCCAAGAGTAACCAAATTTGGATCGGGGATGCTTGTAATTTGGTCACAGGTGGGCGAGACACAATCTGGCTATTGCCTTGTTTTCATCCAATACAGATCATATCAAATAAGCGTGTCTTACAGCCAGTCCTACAGTCAGCGGTACACAACATCATGTGGCGTTTTCTGGAGTTGTACAAGATACAGGCAAGAAAACTCCTTTTCAGTGTAATTCCTAAGAAAAATAACTTAACTTTATCTTTCAGTTTGTAGTAGCTGTAGGCTGTAGTAGGAGTAGTTATAGTAGTAGTAGTGGTAGGAGTAGGAGTAGCAGTAGTAGTTGTAGTAGTAGTAGTAGCAGTAGTAGTAGTAGTAGTGGTGGTAGTAGTAATAGTGATAGTAGTAGTAGTAGTAGTAGTAGTAGTAGTAGTAGTAGTAGTAGTAGTAGTAGTAGTAGAAGTAGTAGTAGTAGTAGTAGTAGTAGTAGTAGTAGTAGTAGTAGAAGTAGTAGTAGTAGGAGTAGCTGTTGCTGTTGTTTTTGTTTTTGTTGTTTGTTACTGTAGTACAGGACTAGTAGTAATAGTAGTAATAATTATAATGATAATAATATAATAACTATCATCAGTAGTGATAGTTGTTGTTATCTTTGTTGCAGTAATTGTAGTAGTAGGGGTAGAAGCAGTAGTAATCTTTTTGTGTGTGTGCTTTTGTTCCTATTGCAGTAGTACTAGTAGGAGGAGGAGGAGGAGGAGGAGGAGTAGCAGCAGCAGCAGCAGCAGCAGCAGTAGTATTAGTTTTTGTTGTTGTTGTTGTTGCTGCTGTAGTAGTAGTAGTAGTAGTAGTAGTAGTAGTAGTAGTAGTAGTAGTATAGTAATAATAATAATAAAAATATAGAGTCTCCCGGCCAATTCAAATCGAAAGGTCATCTTTTGAGTAGTGTATCTACCAGCTAATTAATGAAGATAAATAAATAACAATGGAGATAAAAGAATATTCACACAAACTACTAATTGAAAAAACAGAAATCTAATCCAACTATACAGATTAATCAGAGGGAAAAATGCAAATAGAAGTTTCCTGATGGCATTCTGTATTCACGTGAGTGAAGGCGACACTGCATGGTAATCGTCCTGTGATAACTCATTGGTTTAACATGTCTAATGTTTTACCTACCCCAAACTATTCCACAGCTCCTAGCCATGGGGCAACAAATTTAAAAATGTATACACTTATATATATATATATATATATATATATATATGTCGTAATCCCCCCCCCCCAAAAAAAAAAAAAAAATTTAAAAAAAATGAGTCGGTGAATAACACTTTTTTCTTTAAAGAGGGAGGGTAGACTCCACTCGAAGTTATCAGTCCTAACCCATGGAAGATAAGACTGCTATTACTGGCTGAATAGTGAGCTAAAGATGGCGTAATGAGTGCAGTGGGTCATGCATCACGCAGTGTTCACACGAGCTGATCGATTTGCAAGATACAGTAGTGCATTAGACAACTTCTTTTTTACACCACCTAATTCTTTTCAGAGACTAAAACGATAGAAATATAGATGATCGAAAACAAAGTTTTCTTGAATAAGACATATGAAGTTCCAAACTTTACACAGTCAGTTAACATGATTAATTACGAGCCGATATTATGCAATGTTCTACACATCGAGATCACCCGGAGCTCCGGGGAAGATAGAAATAAAGCACTTGCCTATATCTTGTCAAAATAAAAACAATACTAGTAGACGGCTTCTGTTCAACGTCGTTCGTATGACCACTTCTTTTTATTACTTGCTATCATTCTCTGACCGAAATAAAACTATCAATATGATCACAAATATATCTTTGATTTTCCCTCATATTCCAACTGTATACAAAGAACAGAAGTGTGTTTAATGAAGTAATTTACCTTTAAATTGGTTTTCCATTGCAGAAATTCAGTGTGGGTCACCAGAAGGACCGATTTTGATAGCTCCTTCTTTATAAACTTTTGTGAATATTCATTTTTGGGTAAAATGTGTCGCGTTTGAGACGTGAGTATTTGTAGTTTGGATGTAGATTGTTCATAAATTGTCGGGTAAAGTGGACCCGACTCTTTGTCATTTTAAAAATTCCAAACCTTCACAGTATACACCAATTCCTATGTCCTACATAATGAATCTTTCAAATAGTTGTATACTCCCATACAATTTTTTTTTATGACAATATAATCTCATGACCTATCAACTTTGCCTGTAAACTCCATGCACTATTGATTGTTTAATTGTAGAACACGTTATAGAGAGGCTTTCAGGTATGAGACTAGATGTTGTGCAGGGTTCCGTGAGTCAGGCTCTTCTTGTGTTGGTAAGTTATATGATTATTATGTGAATATATTACAGATCATACTTTTCCCCCTTTTATCCTTTTTTTTTTTTGGGGGGGGGAATAGAACAACCTGAACAATCGAAAGTTACCGAGTTATGGAGAACAACTAATTAATACAAATATCAATACAAAACAAAATTGACCTAAGACAAGAACATGTCTGTCTATAACCTGATTAGGAAAAAAAATAGGGCAATTTAAAACTTTCCCATGGAAAACCTAACAATCCTAATGGAATGATCATTTCTATATTTAAAATATACAGTGGGAGCTTTTTATAATTTTGTGCTCTCCTCTAATCCGTATATGTCGTTTCAGTTTTGACAAAGGACATATGTGCTTGAAAATTCTAATTCTGTTTTGTTTTATCAAAAGAAATTGAGGGGGTGGCAGATTATCAAACCATATCATAACAGCAGTATTTAGTTTGCAGGCACAAACCCTGGCCAGTAGTTAAAAAGTGTCTGCACTGTAAAACTACCATAGGCCCTGTACTAGAGCTGCTCCTGACATAACCAGTAGGTAGCTGGGTTAGGCTTCTCTCAAGACACAATGATTTTTCTGATAAATTGTCAAATTAGGGTCTGTGCTTGCAGACTAGCAGGAATTCTCAACAGTGATCAATCATTAGACAACTTTTTTTCTTTTTTTTTTTTCAAATGAAATCTGTGGTAATGGAATTTAATAGTGAAATATAGAAATCATACTGGAAAGGAGAGAGATGGGTATTTAATGTGTGTGTTCACTTCAAAACGGAAAATTTTCCCGCTCTCAGTTAGTTGCATGGAGTACTCCTGGCGGACCGGTCTAGTCATTCAGGCCCTTATATTATGGCCCTTTTAAGACAACTTAAAACATATTCATTTTAGCAAAGTCCCTCTAGTTGGTGACACTCTGAATAAAGATCTTCATTTTAATTTCCCTCCATGTTTTTGTGATAATAAAGAAATCGTGGTAACCAAGAAAAAAAAATACAATTTTATCTGGAAACAATTGAACATCCAGCATTTTTTCAATCAAAATGAGTTTGCTTCTATAAAAGCCCATTACTGATACATCATCAATTTATCAAAGCAAAACATGCTTTGATGAATTGATGATGTATCAGTAATGGGCTTTTATAGAAGTAAAAGCTAAATCTGTCAGTCGGCACACAACTTACTGTGTTTTATGATTTCATTTCCTTCTTGTTTTCCAAGATATCAACGAATGCTCATCTAACCCGTGTTTGAATGGCGGAACATGCTCAAATGGACGTAATTCATATTCATGCTCCTGCGACGGTGGATGGACGGGAACAAGGTGTCAGTCTGGTACGTATCCCCCCCCCCCCCCTCTCTCTCTCTCTCTCTCTCTCTATTTGCATGTTGATATCAGCATACAACTTTACACATATCTTTACACATTATTATAGTTACACATGATTACTTATAACTCAATGAATTAGAGGGGAATTAACCTCAAAATATAAATGTGCTTATATTTAAAGATGTAATCTATTCCTTCTTGTTGTCCTACGTAGTTTTGCATTAAAATATACGAGATGGGTATAAATCAAGATTTTCTCAGCAAAATTTACCGTCTGCTAGCGATACCTGGGGGTTGCCATTTTCTTGATGTGTACATAAAGATATTTGTAATCCGAATGCAAAATTGTCCTTCTTTCTGATACAAAATCCCATTAGAGATTTAAAATATTTAACAGATATATTAAAAACGAACATGTGTTTTATATTTCTTTGAAAATTACTATTTTACTAATTAGAAATCTATTTTCTTGATACTATGACGTACGCGACGGAGCAAATCAATTCAAATTTATGGATGATAACTTTCCCGAGCGTCATTGGTGACAAATTATGCATTCACCTGCATTGAGATAATGGACTTCAATAGACAGAATGCGCGTTGTATAAATTATATTCTGCTCTGTCAGGCAAGCCCAAGAAGTCGATTTCTATTTAGCAAAACCAGAGAATTTTAAAAGAAATCTATAAATTTCAAATTTAAGAATGTATCTATACACCTGTTATATATTTTCCATCATATATGGGGATTTTTCTTGTAATGAAGAGAAGCAATTTAGCTCTAGGATTAAAAATATCTTCCTGACCGGAATGGTTTTCCAGTGGTTCATGTATAACTCCATATCATCAAGAAAATGGCACCCCCCCCCCCCCATGTAAAGCGTTAACAGATGATACCGTGTGCTAGAATGTCTTGATTTAAACCCTTTTCTGATATTTCATTTCTAAAGTGATACAGGCCAATGAGTAAGAATATATTACACCTTTGAACATATACATTTCTATTCTGGGATTAGTTCTCCTTTAAGCCTTTCAAGACAATTGCCCACATTTTGTGGTTTGGCTCAATAACTTTTGATTCAGAGATCTGAAAAATTTACAAGATGCATGAATAGAAATAGAAAAAATTTCTGCACACACTATGGCCATTTTTGTTGCATAACCATATTGCATTTGATGCCAGGAATTTTAAAAACGAGAATAAGCTTTAAAATCATTAAATTGGCAACACATTGAGAGGTTCTAAATCATTATTTTTCATAAAAATTGGCAAATTTTTCAACTTTTTGACAAACTTTATAACCATGTATGTTGTTTTCAAAGACATTACACCTTATTCGAACTATGTAGCACTAAAAGAAAATTATTATTGTTGCCAATTTGAAGCATAAAATGTGATCAATTTAGCCCTTTAATAATTTCTGTCCTGAAAGGGTTAATGATAAGAACTTAGCTCCGAAATAATCTACATAAATTTTATGTAAAAGATAGCATTCGGTGGGAGTGACTAATGCATGCGTGTGGTATGCCACACATACACATTACGTAGAATTTATGTACAATGTTTGCGCAAATTTCTGCCTGCGGAAGTTCAAGGATGACTGGTGATGCTAAAGTAACAAATATTTATAAATGACTTTGCCACACAAAATAGAATCAAAACGCCTTTCCCAGAATTAATGATCTTGGGTGTATAGTTGGGTGTTTAAAAATCTCAGGAAAATGAAACCTTGAACATCAATTCTGGGAAAGGCGTGAATGAATGAAACAGAGATTGTTTGGGAAGCTGTCATGCACAAATCTTGAAAATGAACATTGATATTACTTGTAAAAGAATATTCTACCCAGTGAAACAAAGACTAATGATATTGTGTCAGTTATGGTTATGATGATGAAATTGCAGATCTAGGGCAATGCGTTATTTCTTGGCCAGATTGCATAGGCCTATAAAGGCCAACAAGATCCCCAAAAAAAAAAAAAAAAAAGAGGAAGATTAAACCAAAGTTGGACAGGATAATTTTCCCTTTAATCCACCTTATCTCTTTCTAGATGTTAACGAATGTTATTCAATCCCATGTCAAAATGGAGGAGCGTGCTCCAATCTTCAGGATGCATTCAGCTGTGCATGTACGGATGGCTGGAAAGGTACAACATGCGAAACAGGTGAATGAGTTCTACGTAATATAATTATCTAGTAAAAAGAATGATAATCGTTATAATAATGATGATGTGACGGATAATGATAAAAATATGATAATATTGGCCATAATAATAATAAAAACAGTTCTACGAGAATATTAGTGAGACTTGAAGTGGACTAGCGGAATATTTTATCATCAGTCAGTCTAAACTATAAAACTATAGGAAAAATACTGATGTATAGTTCCTCCTTTTTGTCTTTACATAAACCTTCAGAGATAAACGAGTGCGAATCAAGCCCGTGTAAGAACGGAGGGATATGTCATGACATCTTCAATAGTTTCTACTGTATTTGCCCTGCAGGTTGGATTGGAACAACATGTCTAACAGGTAATAAACAGAAACAAAGTAATCGCTTAACAATGAAATGAAATCAGACTGACAATTTAGTTTATACTAGCATCTTCTGTTTATACACGACAGAATTGTGGGACATGGAAAGAGGGAAGGAAGTCAGTTTTTCAGAGCTAAATATACTGCGAAATACTAACCGTTCTTTCAGAGCTACTCTACGATTGATCTTTCCTTTCCTATTTTTCTTCCCATTTCCTTCTCGTTTTGGAGCATATACACTAAAACTAGATATCGCAAATAGTCTCATTTTATATTTTCATTTCATTCATTCCCACCTTGGTTACTGTGTATATTTCTTTCCTTATTATGTTTCCCCCATTCGCCTGACTGCCCCATAGACCTGCCCTTTTGTCGACAGCGTTTTCACTGAGTGTGAGATATGTAAATTGGGAATTTCAATGTTTTCCCAAGACGTCTATTGATGCAGTTGCTTCTTTTATACAGTGTGTCCCAAAAAAAAGTAAACAGTTGGAAAAAGTCTCCCCAAATAAATATTTCTGAACAGTTTCAATATATTTTAATTATTGTAGATAGTTTAGGGTCCCTCCTATACAATGACACCAAAAAAATATGGCTAGTTATTACGCCTGAGTGATCTCAAATCACTTTTGTGAAAGGGTGCAAAATTCAGAATTGACAAGAATTGGTATTTGTTCTGGATGGTATCAACAAAGTTGAGAACCGTTTGAAACTGACAGTTGGAAAAAGTCTCCCCAATTAAACATTTCAGAATATTTTTAGGAAATTCCTTACTTGCGGTTAGCTTATGATTTCTTCTATCAAATGACACTAAAATATCTCACTGTATTTTATGCTTGAATGAGCAAGAGCCACTTTTGTGAAATGGTGCAAAATCCATTCTTGACAAATGTTTGTTGTTCTGGCTGGTATGAGCCAAGTTGATAGTCATGAAAAGACTTCGAAATTTTATATTCTGATCATTGAAAGACTATTCATGAAAGAACGGACTTTGTTCAATGTATTTCATGATATATCCCATCAAAACTTTATGGTTGGGTAAGCAAGCCAGATGAAATTAAAAGACTCACCAAAAGTAACATATTGAAACACCCAGCAAAGTAGTTACTAACTCAAGCATAAAATATTGATGGGATGTGTAAGGATATACAGAGAACATAAATTGTCTTTCATTGATCAGAATATGGAAATTTCTAAGCCTTTACATGACTCTCAGCTCGGCTGATACAGCCAAAGCCAATATCAATTCTTGTGAGAAAGACCCTTTCTCATTACTGGCCTTTGCTCACTTAAGCGCAAAATATTGTGAAATATTTTTGGTGTCATTTGATAGAAGAGACCCTAAGCTATCCACTGGTATAAAATTTTCCTTAAAATATTTTGAAACATTTATTTGGGGAGATTTTTTCCAACTATTTACTTTTTGTCTGGGACGCACTAGAGAAGCTTGATATCTGGTAAAGGTTTAAAAGAATTATTGAGATTTATCATTCATTTTATGCCAGGTTGGAGTGTACCAGAGATAATTTTTCCCCTGTAAAGGATTGCTCTTCAAATGCCCCCACACTCGAAATATGATTACAAATAATCGAAAAGTATGGACCAATTATTCATGCCACATGTGTGTGAGTGTGTGTAGTCTCAAATACCATTTATATGTGCAGTGCATGAGACTTTCCGCAAGATTGAATCAATTTCTTATCGTTTCGATCATTCAAAACCCTCACAGTATACATCAATTCTTATGTGCTACAAAATTAATTTCCCCAATCGTCATGATTGCTCTTAGACAGTTTCTTTCTCATTGTAACTGTATGACCAGAACTCAACTTTATCTTTAACGATAACGCTTACACAGAAAGATATTAGCATTATGAACGAGTTTGAAGACAATTAAATTCTGAAATCCTATGCATTTATTGAAATCACACTGTCATTGCTTGGTCACCTGCATCTTTGTATCTTGTGCTTTCTATTCAGTGGAAAATGCAGTATATTGCCACTTTTATTAATAATAATAATGACGTGGAATAAAACGGAACATAACAACGAAGAATACACAACTCTCCCAAGTCAACTAGAATTCAAAATGCTATTCCTAGGATAACGACAAAAAAATATCTAGCCTCTCCTTCATTGCAGATATGAATGAATGCGCCTCGAATCCTTGTCTTAATGGAGGAACTTGTGACAATCTTCAGAATGCTTTCAGCTGTACATGTACATCTGGTTGGAAGGGTACAATATGTCAAACTGGTGACTATTTTTCTTCCTTCAGTTATTGTTGTTGTTGCTTAAAACCTGCAGTACCATTAACCAACACATCGTTCCTGTCATGTTACTACCACTGTAGTGGCAGATAATTTCCATCTATATTCTGACGTAACCTTTTCAGAAATAGCAGCTATTTCGTAACAAGCTGGCAATGGAAATAGTTGCTAACTTGATACATACATATATTCATATCTAATGTCTTACGACACTCCATCCTTTATCGGCACTTGTGACTATACTTTAATTTTGTTTTATTTCAAATTTTGTTTTTGTCGTCGGATATATACATGCTTACACATAATTGGAATCGCATAAGAACTCTTACTAAAAATTATATTAGATATGCTTAGAAAAAGATAAATTTAAAGATAAATTATATTTTCGTCCCTACTGAGAAACAACCATCATATTATCATTCATAACCTGCCGTATTATTATCAAGCGTATGAAGGAAATATAATTGTCACTCATATATTTATTGTTTCTTCCGCTTTTTTTTTTTTTCAGAAAAGGACGAATGCGAATCAAGTCCTTGTCTAAATGGTGGTGTATGTGAAGATCGACTCAATGCCTTTTTTTGCGTGTGCCCCGGAGGTTATAATGGAATAACGTGTGAAAAAGGTATGAACACCAGATCGTTTGCTCTGTCAGGTAGGCCTGTTATTACTATTTACCTGTTATTACCTTTTGCTGAAAGAAAGGGTTCTTATCCCTAATGACGATTACATGTACGTGGTGATCCGAAAATAAATTCTCCAGACTTCATTTCGTCAGAGTTGTGGGTCCATATTCTACTAAAATAAATTCTCCAGACTTCATTTCGTCAGAGTTGTGGGTCCATATTCTACTAAAATTTCAACCTGTCTCTGGGTTTAAGGTTGGTCTAAATTCGAGTTTTACAAAGCAAGTTAGACCCAAATCTAAGCCTTCCCTTTCATGTCTTTGTTTAACATGACTTGAATGAGTGAGAGAGGGTTTTGGCTCTGTGGTTAAGTATTTATTTGCGATCATCTAGAAATGTTAGATAAGACAGGTGTGTGAGTTAATTAATTGACTTTAAAATGACTAGAAAAACAATGGTGTATCAATACCACTGTTTGTTCTTTCTCAGATGTTGATGAATGTGAGTCGAATCCTTGTGTGAACAACGGGACATGTTATAATCTTGTTAATGCGTTCAGCTGTACCTGTGTGAGCGGTTGGACCGGAATAACATGCGACACAGGCAAGTATTGGTTGTAAAATAAAATACCTTTTTATTCATGAAGGATAATCCAACCTTTAACAAGTTGGGTTGTGAGAAAGCAGAAAAAAACGAGAACAGAATTTGAAAGAACTGAGACAGAATTAAGAAAGTTTATGATTTTTTTTTTTCAAAGGTAACTAATGATATTCAAATCTCAAATTTTGCAATTCGGTCAATAAGAGACCTTCCCTACCATATTATCAGTTTGCCAGTTTAAAGTTTCTACATATGCTTAATAACATCATTTTTAGGGGATTCTCTCTTCATTTGTTTGACCTAACTTTATTATCGTTCAAGGTAATGTGCTCTCAAATTTGGATTTCACTTTATGTAATTCTATTGATATATTATTTCGCGTGGTGTCGGCTCGTTTTACCTTGAAAAGATGTAGGCGTTTCTCATTTAACCAATTTTTAATAGGTTTAGTTGCTCCAATTTCCGATACGTCAGTTTAACTGAAAGATATATACGCTCTAGCTTTAGGTATTTGATAACGCTTCGTGGAAAAAAAAACACAGGTTTCCAATCATTCTGAATTGTCTATCGTGGTAGATAGGTTGTCTGGACCATCAAAATATGAACAGACCAATAAACTTGCTCAAAAAATCTCATTCGTTGACAAGTACAGCTTACTTTTGTCCATGTTAGAAGCCTGTATACATATGTTCGGGAAAATTAGCTTGATTTCCGTAGCTCTCTTTGCTTATTTCTCGGCTATAACACGCTCTTTATGCTACCAAAATCATCTTGCAGACATCTTGCTTCTAATTTAACCGCACGTAATACGGAAATAAATTATTATTCTAGCGTAGGACCAGTGGGATGAAATCAACTTTGAAACGGCATTTTCTTGAGAGATGAAGGGGCGTCGAGAGCACTGTTAAAATGTCTTATGGTTGTGGCGAAACTTGATGCAGTGTTTCAGGACATATAGATGATCCAAACAATGTTCTCTTTATCTAATTTAATTGCCATTGTCATTGTCAGATATCGACGAGTGTCAATCAAAACCCTGTCGCAATGGAGGATCCTGTGACAATCTGAGAAATGACTTCTCTTGTACTTGTGCTGTTGGATGGAGTGGACCTACATGTGATATGGGTAAATATCCACATGATTCGAACATAAAAATAATAAATACGTATTTCCGTTGGAATTGAAGTGAATCAACACTAAGAAGATGGATCACTGCACGGAAGTGAATATATCTAATAAAAATTAGAGAAAGTCTAAATAAATCTGGAAGAGAGTTTATGAATTTCTGTTTTCGTTTTCTTCTTTTTTTCAGATATTAATAAATAAATGTTAATAAATAACCCAGGAAAATTTTTGCTCTGGAACCTACCCCCCGTGCAAAACCTCTACCACCCCCCCCCCCCCCCATATGATTACCCTCTTCTTTGTTTTTGCTGCTACCGTCTGTTGCTCCTACGACTTTTGCTCATTTCGTTGTTATACGTCAGAGTGATAATGGTTTAGGGTTGCGATCGTGGTTTAGGTCAGGTTTTAGGTTAGGGAGAGGGTTGAGTCTAGGATTGCAGTTGGGAGTTCCTATTTTTGTGTTCCAAATTGGAGCACGTGTCGTTCAATTACTAACCCCTACCTAGCCGAGACAACATATTTTGTTTATTTTGTGCGTACTTACTTTGCCTGCTAACCTATTTTTATGTTCTTTCTTTCTAGATATTGACGAATGTGCATTGGGTCACAATTGTAGTCAGAGATGCATCGAATTGGGCGTAGGGACGGGATATGACTGTGCCTGTTATGAAGGTTATGAACTTCAACAAGATGGAACAACGTGTGAAGGTAAATGCATACTCACTGAGAAACTATTTAAATGCTCATTTCAGATCTTCACAATATCGCCAAAAATATTTTTTCATTCATGTGATTTACATATGCATCTTTTTTGAAGGAACTTAGCTATTTGCAGTCACTGCGCGTCATTGTTTTATTTATTTGATAGTAACAGTTTATGAATAACCAAAGTCTAACTTCTTTTACCAGCCATATACCCTTTTCTTTTTAAAATTCTTCAGATATAGACGAATGTGTTATGGTGGGTGACTGCGATCAGAATTGCTCAAACTCTGAAGGCAGTTACATTTGTTCCTGCAATGCTGGATTCAGTCTCGATATCGATATGCGGAAATGCAATGGTAAAATATGTAAAACATTTAATTACAAATTAATGGCGTAGGGCAACGCCGAGGACACGGGGACACATACACCCCCTTCCCATCATACTCATAGACCGGTTTACCATGTTTACTTATTAAATTATTTCAAGTTAGTTGTGTTTCTCTTACGAACCCTTACCACTTAATTTAGATTTTATGAATAAGGCTATCTCTAGAGATGAATTCACTTTGCATACACTTTTCAAGAAATAACACGATAAAAACTACTTTCGAAAAATCAACTGAAGGCAATTTCAATAGCCCTGTCTATCACCTTTAGAAATGTGCGAACATTACAATCCGTATTACGTAATCCGAACAAGATTTCTATGGGCAGTACAATAGGCCTTTGAAATTGCCCTTGAGTTTATTTTTCTAAAGAAGTTTTTATCGTGTTAAATATGCATAAAATTAGTACAGAAGTCTGCCGGTTGGCAAAAAGCTTGGGAGGAGAGGAGAAGAGTGAGAAAGAGAGGAGAAAGAGAGATTTCAAGGAAAACATGAGAATGAGATGACACGATAAAAAAAGCTCTTTAATACAAAGATCAAAATGAGCAAAACTCTTCTTTCAATTACGCAATATTGATATTACCCATCACTAGCGTACCCAATGGCGGGGGGGGGGGGCAGGGGGCAGAGTGCCCCTCCTGACAACTTTTGACAGGATTTTTTTGTTGTTGTTGTTGTTGTTGCTTGTCAGAGAATCATGGAGCATAACGTGTGATACCCCCCTCCCCCCTGAGCGAGTTTTGGAGGGCTGGCAAGAAGAAAAACATAAGGGTCTCCCTCCAAGCAGAATTTGACAGTTGACAAAATTTGCTCCCCCTGTAAAAAAATCATGGGTACGCCACTGTTACCCAAGCGGTTTTTCGGAAGTGAGCAAGTATTCCACCTACGATATATATATTTTTTTTTAGCCGCTACACATCGCGGCATTCAGAAGAGAAATTAATTGATGAAATGCTCGAATAATGTAAAATTGATCTGTTGATTTTCTTTTCATTTCAACAGATATTGATGAATGTTTGTCCAATCCTTGTCTCAACGGAGAATGCAATGATCTGATCAACTCTTATAACTGCACTTGCTCGCCTGGATGGTTAGGCTTCCATTGCAATGATGGTAATGAATTAATTACTATTATATTTGCAAATAAACATTTTAGCCAATAAATATGTTTCTTTGGCGTTTCTTTTGACCTCAGACAAATACAGGCTTTAATCTCGCAACTTTAAATAGCAGGTTGAGAAAAATAATTTGTAAGCTTTAATTCTTTCAAAGTCAGTTTGGAAGAATATCGTATTAGAAAAATATCCCCTGAAAAGGATTACTCTTAAAATGTACGCATATCAACATATGACAAGAAATATCAACAACAAAAGTTTGAACAAAACATTTAAGTCACAAAGTATATATCCGTATATCCATTTATAGGCCTAGGAGGCCTATCTATTCTGTACACGGATCGTGACTTGAGATGTTACCCGTGATGGTAATTCGGTTGTTCGCATGAGGCTGGTGGGAACTGTATTTCGTCAAATGACGCGCATTGGACCAATGAACTGTGCAGATTCTTTTCATGGCTTATATAATTATCCGTCATGTAAAGAATCTGCGCAATCGATCGGTCCAGCGCGCGTCATGTGACAAAATACAATTCCCACTAACCTCATGCAAATGCGTAAATTGCCATGGAAGGTAACATCTGACGTCACGATCAATGTATATTAGTACTATTCACGGTGCTATACGGCGAAAGACATCACAAACGAAAAGTGCGAACTACATTGTGATGACATTCATTTGCCATGTTTGCGCGTATCTGTTGTTTTATGCACCTGCGCGTGATGATGTTATCATTACGCGTTTGGTAGATTTGCGCAAATTCACCCCCCTTTTGCAGACTGTTTGTGTATGTACATGTGATGTCTATAAGCCTACGGTGCAGATGATCATAGGTAGATTAGTATATTTAGGCTTTTGTTCAAGATGACGGATATAAACCTAATATATGCCTATATTCGAGTCTCTGGTTAAACTATGGTACCCTCGGTGACGTGAATACGACCATTTTCTTTCAGGGCTGCGCCCCTCATGAAAATAGTCTTGGTTCACGTCACCTCGAGCACCGTATTTCCAACCAGACCCTCTCATGATGGTATATATTTGTATAATAATTGCTTAAAGTTAATATGTGGAGTTCTTCATGACCTAAACTCTTCGGTAGGAAGCAATTGATCTGGAAATTATGAATAAGTAGTCTTTACATGTAATTGTAATCACTGAAATCCAAAGAAATATTATCTTCACCTCGCATAGGTGTTGTAGGCTGTAGAGGTAGTGTGGTTTAGTGGATAAATCTCCGGACTATGAACCAGAAGGTATCTCACTAATATCCTTTGGCAAGGCATTAATCTACATTTGTCACACTCGACCCGGGTGTAGTACTGTAAGTCACTGTGGGTACCTGGTATGATTTATTCCTTGAATGTACTGAGTGCTGATTTAACGTCTCTATGCGCATCCACAGGATTCCTGTGCATAGAGACGTTAAATCATAATGTGATATTCGCTATACACGAACGGAATATTATAATCATTATTATTGTCATCTTTTCATTTTCTTGTCTTCGTCCATGAAAATGGCATATGTTTATTCATTTGGCAGATATTGATGAATGTGATTCAGAAGATCTGAATGCATGTTCTCAGAACTGTACTAACACCGATGGATCATATGACTGTACCTGTCTGGAAGGATATGAGCTTCTTTCTGATGACACGACGTGTAACGGTAGATTTACAGAACAATGAACATGTAACACAAACGAACAAAACAAAAAATACGGTATAAAGAATTCAACAGAAAATCGTGTTTTCAAAACTGTTCTGTCACCCCTGAACATGCTGAAGTATGGCTTTATTAGGCCTATATTTAAAAAGAAGGCTGTGTGGACTGGTAAACTTGAAAGATAATTTGTGAGCTTGCTCTTTCTTTTCATGTCATTGTGATTTTTTTGATATAATTTTGATATAAGAAATGTCCTCTGAAAAAGGATTGCTCGTCAAATGGCCTCGTATTCGAAATACGAGAAATAGCTGAAAATTCTAAACCAAACTTTCATGCCATATGTTTGTGTAGTCCCATATATTTATGTACCCTTTTCTTTGTGAAGTGCATGTGACTTTCATGCGTCTCCATTGATGGGAGGACTTGTACATTTAACCGAGGACACACATTGTCCTCCATTGTCCTCTCTTTCTCTCTCTCTTTCTTTCTTTCTTTTTATCTGCCTCGTTCTCTTTCACTCTCTTTCTTTCTTTGTCTCAGTATCTTTTTTCTCTCTCTTTCTTTCTTTTTATCTGTCTCTCTCTCTCCCTGACTGGCACTGGTGACACCTTCTAGACTTCTCTACTACATGGTCGTTCTGTATTTGATATTTGCCAACCAGATATTAATGAATGCATGGTGGGACATGACTGTAGTCACATCTGCAACAATACTCTCGGCGCTTATTCATGTTCTTGCTACCCGGGCTATTCTGTATATGCGAATGGACTCGCATGCATAGGTAAGCATAATACACATGACATATGGATGCACTATTAATCTTACAGAAGTGACCAGTGTTACAAAAAGTCGTCACTATACGGAATATTAATATTGAAACTTTTATGCCTAATTACCGTAGACTGCACGGTTTCCGCTCACTTTTGTAGTTTTTCACTGATAATTTTACTTTTAAAGAATTATACAGGCGCTAATGGACACCATTTTGACGCTAAAATTCTAGCGAATCGTACCA
This sequence comes from Heliocidaris tuberculata, assembly GCA_025618425.1. NCBI lineage: Eukaryota > Metazoa > Echinodermata > Echinoidea > Camarodonta > Echinometridae > Heliocidaris > Heliocidaris tuberculata. The sequence goes on from CM046837.1 coordinate 6,796,572, forward strand.
TGACTCCTGAATTCCTAACCGGCCGTCTGTAGTGCGCCGACTGCGCGAAGCATTTTCCTTTTCCGCGATGACCCGTCCTAATTCCGCTCGCTAGTCGGCGCACATGCAATAAAACGATTACACCGGTTTAAATGCAAGCCAATTAATGATTATATAGATGTAAGATTTTAATGCTGCCTCTATAACCATTTATTTATGTCTAATTTTCTCTTGTCATGCAAATATTATATGAATATTTATATTTTATGTGAACGTTTTATGTGTTTTTCATAAACTTAGATGTAGATGAATGTGCATCTTCACCATGCTATGAAGAGGGAACCCGGCTTTGTTATAACATGGAGAACGCCTATGATTGCCAGTGCTATTTAGGATGGCACGGAATTAATTGTGAAGATGGTGAGTTTCGTCAAGATAGAGTTCCTATAATTAATATCTTCCCTTAATTTTCAGAACGGTATTTTAAGCATTCCAACGATACAACTCTAGCCATTTAGCCTAACCAGGGGGCAGCGGAGCGCCCTTCAGAGTGGGGGGGGGGAACCAAGAAAAAGGGGCCTTTGGGGGAAAAAGGGGGCACCTACAAAGGGTGAAAACAAGGCGGAAAATACAACTTGAGACATTAGTTTACCGCTACATTCTGATTAATACACTATCGAAGATCATTTTCGAAACATAATTGTTTACGTCTTGACATGGTTCTAGATTAAAAACTACTTTGCAGTTGAGTGAAATGGTCTGATTATTCATATTCAAGATATTTTGAATAGCAGTGATTTTCCTAATGTAAGAAGACAATGGTAAATGCGAGCGAGCATAACAAGCGAGCTTTGGAAAAATACTAGAAAATAATTGTCCTCCTTTCTGTTATGGTTTAGGGGCACTGCTCATTCTGGTATAATTGAGGGAATTGTGCCCCTCCTGCCCCCTGCTCCACTGCCTCACATTGTGCTGATATCAGTAGGGGTATCTATTATTATGAAGCCTCTCTGATTATTTGGAGCTAGGCATATGGCTCTTTTGTGGCCTTTAGGGCACAGTTTGTAAGCGACATCGGGGTATATAGGTAAAATATATTGAATATATATAGGTATATAGGTAGGGCATTTATCAGAAGACAAAAGGGGCACTTATCAAAAGGGAAAATAATACTATTAGAAAGAAAAAGGGGCACTCATCAGAAGTAAAAGGGCACTTAAAAAGACGCATTTATCAGAGGTGAAAAGGGCACTTACCATTAGGAAATGCCCTATTAGAACGGAAAATGGGCGCTAATCAGACGAAAACAAGGACACTTGTCGGATTTTAAAGGGGGCACTTATCTGAGCTTAAAAGGGGCACTTATCAGAAGGTGAAAAGGGTACTTATTATAAAGAAGAAGGGGCAGTCATACGAAGAAAAAGGGTCACTTATCAGAGGTAAGAGGGGCACTTATAAGAAGGGAAAATTGCACCATTAGAACGGAAAATGGGCACTAATCAGACGAAACACAAAGACACAGATTTCAAAAGGGGCAGTAATGTCTGAGATTAAAAGGGGCACTTATCATGCATATCAGAAGGTGAAAAGGGCATTTATCAGAAGGAAAAATCAGAAGGAAGAAGGGGATCAGTTATACGAAGGAAAAGCGTCACTTATCAGAAGTGAAAAGGGGCACTTATCAAAAGGAAAAATTGCACTATTAGAACGGAAAATGGGCACTAATCAGACGAAAAAGGGGCACTTATTAAATTTCAAAAGGGGCAGTAATGTCTGAGGTTAAAGGGGGCACTTATCAGAAGGTAAAAGGGCACTTATTAGAAAGAAAAAAGGGCACTTATCAGCCATGGAAAGGGGCACTTTTCATAGGTAAAAAGGGGCACCTTTGGGGTACTTGAAAAAGTGGGAGGCACTGTGCCCCCCTGCCCCCCCCCCGGGAGCACCGCCTCTGAGCCTAACGATAATGAAACTGTATAAAATAGAACGGTGGAAACATGAATTGTGATAAAATAAACTAATTGATAATGAATGATGAAAACTTTGAACAAATGTTACACAAGACAACACAATGGGGAATCTAAAATTTTATCCAAAAGGGATGTAGTGTTAGAAAGCTGGAGCCATAACCCCATTACACTACTGTGTTCTACAGCCATTGTATACAAAAAGATGTGTTTCTTTTGAAGTTGTAGTGGACTTCTTTTCTTGGCCATATTGACAGGCATTGTGATGCAAATATTAAAAGCAAATGGATCAATTTTCACTTGTGCCATTTGTTTTTCTAATCGTTTATCCAGATGTGGACGAATGCCAAGAAGGGTCTCTGTGCAACCACACTTGCACCAACTCACCGGGTAGCTTCGAATGTTCCTGTCTACCAGGATATTACCTTGGTGCAGATGGATTTTCATGCCATGGTAAGGTTTTAACCTGTATAGTCCTAGAGCCTATTGGCCCTTCCTATTGGTCACGTGAAACACTAACACGTATACCAAATTCCTAACCCTGTCCTGAACTCCAACAGAATCCCAGTGATACATAAAACAGTGTCACAAGAAACTAGTGTAGTCCCATTAGTCTGATGAAATTATAGCCCACCCTTTTTAGGAGTATTGAATTGAAGGATCAGTTGGACGTGAAAACATCCCAATGTGGTAATGATAGTGTAGTGTGTCATGCATGCGGGTATGGTGTGCCCAACTATTTTACCAACTTTAAGGATTGTTCTCTCTGTATTCAAATAAATGTAAATTTTACAGATTGTTTGTGAATTAAATCATCTAATTTAATATGCCATATTAACGGACAGATTGTACTTTATTGTAAATTATCAACTTACAGCACAGTTAATATTAAAAGTAGGATTAATGATAATTCGATTCCAACAGGTTGTGAGGCCCAACATTGGTAATTTCATTGTTTGTATTGTAAACAAACTAACTGTCTTACTTGTTAACTAACCCTCACTTTGTAATTTGAGAAGTATAAACTTTGCGCTTTTCTTGAACTACAATGTTACCATAGTACATAGCACTGAAACCAGATGCTGTGATTATAGAATATGTAGTTGCTTGATTCCAATACTTAACGGCTAGAACGATAAAAGCAAACATAGACATCTTACACCAGCATAACCCACTCCCTTACGTTAGTTTAAAACATATTTAGTTAAAGGTATAGGTGATCACCTTCGCTTCCCTCCCGAGAATTGGCGCCCGTTCGTCAGCTAACTTGGAACAAATGTTGTAATTAACACAGCCGAGTAATATATCTGACCTTGTTGAATTACAGATATTGACGAATGTTCTCCAAATCAATGTCAAAATGGCGCCGAGTGTAACAACCTCCTAAACTCCTTCACTTGTGATTGCTCTCCAGGATGGGAAGGCATGACGTGCAACATAGGTAGGCCTATGTATTTCCAAGAGAACTACGGTCTAGACGCTTGTATTTAGACAATCTTGTATTTGGAGCCATTTTCTTTTTAATGAGAACGAATTATAGAATCAATTTGATTTAGTCTGGTGGTTTCTATATTTATGAAATTAAACATATTCCGCATATTCCGAGTAATTCCGAGTAGGTGACTGGTGCTGCTTTCACTCTCCACGTCAGTGTGATATCGTAAACATAAATGAATGCAAAATGGACAGTGCAGACATTATACTTCCCATTACTGGCGTGGGCAATAGCAGTGGCGACTGACAACCTTTTTGTTTATTTATTATAATTCTTTTCTTTTGCTTGTCAGAAAATTTTCTGAGATTTGTGCCCCCCCCCCCCCCTTCCAAAATCCTGGATCCTCCCCTGGCAATAGTTCCCTTTGCAGATTTATTAGCACAGGAAATAGTACGATCGAAATAACGCCTCGTGTGATGGGAATATTGCGACCAGCTGACAAGTTGTCTTAGTCATTTTAAGTAACATTTTAATGAGAATATCAATTTTTTTGAAACGCCATTTTTCACAGATACTGACGAATGTCACTCCATTCCGTGTTTAAATGAAGGAACATGTGTCGATCATCTCAACTCATTCTCCTGTAACTGCACGGAGGGATGGTCCGGCATCTATTGCCAAAGTGGTATGTTTAGAAATTTCATGGAATGACTGCCATGTTTAAAAAATAATTGCCTTCGACTGTAGACTTGATACACAGCAGTCACATTAAAATCTAAATTATTGCTTACATATGGACGATGTTGTCTTCGGAAAATGCCTTTACATCGATTGTAGAAGGAT